>PVJC01046830.1:0-13154 GCA_004026665.1 Murina feae
AGATGCGGCTGGGGGCAGGTCCCCAGTGGTGACACACACACACACACACACACACACACACACACACAAAAGGCGCCTGGCAGACTGGGGCCATCATAGGACATCCACTGAGGGGTCCCAGACTGTGAGAGGGCACAGGCCAGGCTGAGGGACTCCCTCCACCCCGAGTGCACAAATTTTTGTGCACCGGGCCCCTAGTTTATTATATTTGTAAATTGTACTTATTTTGAAATTTAAAAAATATATATTACAATACTATTTTTGTGTTCTATGAAAAGTTTTGTTGCTCCATATAGACCAAACTTTTAATCAAGAACACCCCCCCCCCAATCAGGGTAGGGGAGGACGGGGGAAGGTCAAAGGGGGGGGAGAGACACATGTACTACTCTTTGTAATATTTTAAGTAATAATAATAATAATAATAAACCCCCCCTCCCCGCCCCCCGGTCAATGTTGTCCCACTTTACCAATGTTAGAATCTGGTCACCTTACTCTAATCACAGTGCTGCTGTCCCATGGCCATCTTCCCTCTGTGTGTGTCTGTGTGTCCCACCTCCTCTTCTTCCAAGGACACCCGCCATCTTGACATAAGGGCCTGCCTTCCTCCTGTGATCTCATCGTAACTGATCCCATGTACAGTGACCCCCATTTTCAATTAAGGTCCCATCAGGTGGTTCTGGGCAGAGCATAGATTCAGGGGACACTGTTCAACCCCATACGTTACAGGTTTTCTCCAATTCCTCTCACACATATTATGTGTCTTTCCAGCTCCTGCTTCCCACATGATAGATAGCTGATAAATGAGATCCTTAAGTAAAAAAATAATTTAAAGGAAGAAAAAAAAAAGCAGAAATCCTTGGCAAGAATACAGATATCTTGGCAAGAAGTGTAGATGCTCCTGCCCCAACTGTGTGAGAATGCCAGCTGGCAGACCTACCATCAGCGGCCTGCTCCTCTGCTGATGTAATCCGCCCTGTGTCAGACTTGGCTGGGCCAGGATGGGGACAGAATCAGGATGGTCCAGGGCCAAGACACCAGGGATTATAGGCAAACTGCTTGGCTTGCATTTTCATGCTGTGGGCTGCATTGTGCCCCCTACCCAAATTCACAAGCCCTAACCACCAGCGCGACTGCATTTGGAGATAGGGTCTTTTGGTGTTAATTTCGGTTCAATGAGATGGTAAGTGTTGGGCACTAATCTGATAGGAATGTGGCCTTAGAAGAAAAGCAAGAGAGATACAAGTACACAGCAAGGAAGAAAGTGAGATCTCACCAGACCCTGACCATTCTGGTACCCTACTCTTAGACTTCCCGCCTCAAGAACTGTGGGCAAATAAATGTCCGTTGGTATCCAGTCTGTGGTATTTTGTTATGCAGCCCTAGCTAACTGATAGAGATGATGTGCATGTCAACTCACTTTCTAAATCTAATCTGCAACTTCCGAACTCCTCATGCTGTGTTGCTCCCCTGCCCAGCGTTCTGGGTTACACTGGCACATTATCCTCTGGCAGATGTTAGGAAGCAAGCTGATGATAAGGTGAGCACTCACGCATCTGACAAATGCTGCTGTTTGCTTGCGCAGGAGATTATTGGGCGTCTGAATCCCGAGTTTCCCTCCTTTAAAGGAAAGAGGGACATGGTGTTCCTGGGGCTCAGGACTCCATGGTTTAAAAACCAATAAATTGGGTCTTTTTTGTGTGGATTGTGTTATGTATGGAGCAACATCAGAAGTATTTCTGTTTAAGAAACATTGCTAAAGTGTGAGGTGTGGCCCAGGAGTCGTGGAGCACATTAACCTAAATCCTACAGTTTCAATCCGAGAACATTAGAGTGCGACTGAACTCCGAGTCTGGTGCATTTTATAACACAAGCAACTCTTTGCTTCCTTTATTAAACATTTACTTTTCATAAACAGAAATTGGATCACATAAAACGGGGCATACACTAGATAGAATGAAAGGGTCTCATTTTTTGTCTTAACCACCAGATAAATCAGCATATGCTTGCGGAAAAGCTAGAAGTGTGTGTCAAGTTACATCTAACAACTTAGCAAGAGCCTCAGAGGTGGTTACGCTCATGGTCCCACTGTACAGATGAGAAGTCCGAGGCACAGCGAGTTTCAGCAACTTGCCCAAGGTCCTGTCTTGCAGTTCTCACTCTCTAGTAGATTTTTTTCTCTTTTTTAAAAAATGGTTTTTTAGTTTCCCACAGTGTGTTGTATAAATGTCTCGGAGTCAACAAAAATTGTCAGCTGACTGATATGCAAATTACAATAGCCATAACTTGAGAGCAGGGATATATTTAAGCAAGTAAATTTTGATTATGTTATGATTCAAGCTAGTATGACCTTCTGGACATTTGACGTATTTAGGGGGCACTTAATTGTGGTTTAAAGACAATATACCTCATGGTTGGGTTTTTTTTTGGAAACAATATTGCACAACTAGAGGGAAATCAAAATAGTTGAGACCATTTAGGATTAAAATAATTTAATTTTAATTTAAAGCCATCTCTTCCCATTGACCTCAGATATAACATGATGCCTGTCACATAGTAGGAACTTATATTTATTGAGTAAAAGTTGAATGAGCAACTTTCCCATCAAAATGGTGGTGCTATTGTCTTTCTTTCTTTTCTTTTCTTTTTTTTTGCATGTGTAACAACTTTTATTTCTTTATTGATTAAGGTATTACATAGATGTCCTTATACCCCCATTGCCCCTCTTGTTTTCTTTCAAATTACTCTCAGTGTGTTAAGAGGATAACTTTCCTACGTTTTCCCTCCTACTGCGCAGTGCCCTCTCGCCCCCTCCTCCAGTGCAGAGCATCCGGGCAGCCAGGCTTTCACAGTGGACTGCACAACAGGATGCTGTTCGAGGGGAAGAGATGTTCCAGCTCCCCAATATTTACTAGCCCTAAGTCAATGCTGCCTCCTTTGATTTTCATGAAATCATTTTATTTTGAAAACCTCCTTACAATTCCATGCTGCAGCCTTTGTGAAAATACGGCCCTGAATGTGGGCAGGTGTGCGAGCTGATGGAAATCCTTATATGCTAAGACTCTTAGGGGCATTTTATAGCATCCCCTGATGCACTGGATCCACAGCCATGGTCTCGTGCCTGGGATGTACTTTTCTCATTTTCTAAGGGGACACACACACACACACAGTAAATAACATCAACTATACTTACGGTGTTGTGTGTGGTGTGCCTGTTTCCAATAGGGATCAGTGTGCTCCACCAACTGATGAAGTTGCACCAAACAGTTGTAGAATTTCTGGGTTAGAGCACTGAGTATCCTTCTGACCTTCACGGTGGAGTCCTGGAAAGGTCACCTGGGGGGCAGCAGGAATGGCAGGTGCCTAGCCTGTGGACTCACCCATGTGAACCTGGGTGAGGATGGGGATGGTGCCTACATTGTCCACTCGTCTCTATTCTGGGATCAGATTGCCTGGGAGGATGAGTTCATGGATGAAGAAAGAGGCCCCTGGGCAGTGAGTGGCAGAGTGAGGGCTCAGTCTGTTCTGGTTGTTTTCAACTGGGTATTTAAAATCCCTCATGACTGTCAGTTAAGCACTTGCTGTGCATAAGGCATTGTTTTAAAGGTTGCCATTTGCTAGTCTATGACCTGTTGAAAAGGGCACTGGCTTACTATATTGAAGAAACTGGAGACTGGTGGGGTGGTTTTAACTTTTGATTTAAAAGAAGTTTATTGAAAATTGCACTTCTCCAAATGAATCATTTTGAAGTAGACTTACAATTCTGAGTTTTGAAGTTTTAGTTCCATGTCAAATATTTATAATGCGTTTTGATGCAAGCAATATGCTGTATATCTGGGAATGAAAAAAATATACCCACATATATTCTTTTATAGGTGGAAATGTCCTTAGATTAATGTTTCTTGATGTTTTTTGGACCAGGGACATGCTAAAGAGGTAAGGAAAACTGAAATAGTGGATCTCCAGAAAAAACCAGAAGTACCCAAATCTGCATGAATTTCAGGCACTTTTTGCTTCCTTTCAACCTTGTCACCCATCATGTAGCCAGAGGTCGCCAAGCGGCGGTCCTCAGACCACTGGTGGTCCGTGAGGTCCGAAAGGTTGGCAACAGCTAAGCAGACCAGCTGCAGTTGATACCACGTTAAACGCTTTGATAAAGATGCCGGGAGTGTCTTTTTCAGAGTAAGTTTCCTATTGAAGGCCTCACCCTTTCCTGACCTCCTGTTTGTCCTTGCAGCCTTTGCTCCTTTGTCACACATACATTTTCCCTCTTGCTGTGCCCATTGAACTGTGCCAGTCACTTTCACTACAATTGTTCTTGTACCAGGAAGAGTAAGGGGATTTTATAAAGAGCCCTCATCAGGCCATGTTCAAACTAGAGATGGTATTAGGAGAGGAAGGCCATGCTGCGTTTCCCCGGCCCTAATTAGGTGGTGACATTTTCAGTTCTTGGCATTGTTATATGTTGGAATTGAACCCTGTCATTGAGAAAGCCGAATGAACTTGAGATTGAGGAGGGCTGTTTCCCAGAAGGGAAGGCAGCAAAGGGGCCATCTGGATGCATGGAACATGTTTCCACAGCTCCAGTTCCCCAGCTAAGTCATTTGCTTTCAAAAAATTATTCTAGGATTCAGGATTTTAGAACATTATTTATACTAGGGGCCCAGGGCACAAAAATGTGTGCACTCAGGGGGGTCCCTCAGCCCAGCCTGTGCCCTCTCGCAGTCTGGGACCCCTCTGGGGATGTCCACCAGCTGGCATGCTTGGCCAGCCTGGGTGAGGGGCTGATGGCTCTTTCCAGGCTGGCCAAGCCCCCCAGTGTGGACCCTCACCCCATTGGGATGTGGCAAGCCTGGGTGATGGGCTGAGGGCCATTTTCAGGCTGCCCACAGTCCCTTCAGGTTTTGAGTCCCTACTGGGGTGCCTGGGCAGCCTAGGTGAGGAGCTGAGGGCCATTTTCAGGCTGCCCACAGTCCCTTCATGGTTCGAGTCCCTACTGGGGTACCTAGCCAACCTGGGTGAGGGGTTGAGGGCCGTTTTCAGGATTCCCACAGTCCCTTCAGGGTTCAAGTCCCTACTGGGGTACCTGGCTAGCCTGGGTGAGGGACTGAGGGCCGTTTTCAGGCTTTCAGGCTGGCCACAGCTCCCATTGACCCAAGGTCTCAGTGTGGCTGGCTGGAATCAGGTTTCTGGGGTTTATTTATCTTCTATAATTGAAACACCATTGCTTTGAGCTGAGGCCTAGGCAGGTAAGGAAGCCACCTGTTTGCTTCAGCTCCGTGGCTTCTATAATTGAAACATTGTTACCGTGAGCAGAGGCTCAGCCAGCCTAGGCAGGTAGTTGCAACAGAAGCCTGCTGTTTACTCTAGTTCTATGGCTGACGGCCGCCATCTTGGCTGAGTTAATGTGCATACAGCCACTCTAATTGGCTGGTAGGCATGGCTTGGCTTGTGGGCGTGGCCTAGGCATCCTGGAGAGACGGTTAATTTCCATATTACTCTTTTATTAGAGTAGATTACACATTCCCATCATGAATAATGAAATCTTGAAGAAAAGTATATCTCAGCCTGGTGGGGAATGTTTGAATGACCGTGTACTCAGCACCTAGGAATTTGGCCTTGCCATTATTTCCCATCAGTCCATGCCCTGATCTGTCCCAGTTACTCCCTCTTCTGCTGACTTCTACTCTCTGTCCTCCCACTGTGGGAGGAAAAATATACGCGTCCATGCCTTGATGGGGTACTCTTCTGCCGAATTCCCTCAGTGAAGAGAACTGAGACTCCCAGTGCTGGCCAGGATGTCCTGGCTCTGCCTGAGAGGTGTCCATGTCAGACGTGAGGTCGGAGTCTCAGGATTCTCTGAGGCCTTGACAGGTGACGTCCGCTGGAATCTTTGCATGGTTTGTTTGCCATCTTGAATGCATGGATCCAGGTGGGTTTTTCTCAGTCTCTTCTTGTTCTTTACTGGGTTTGATTTGTTGACGTGAAAGATGACTACATATAGGTCCCTCTTGTCTTTATCAGAATTATCAGAATGTTTATTTTAAATTTTATATTGAGATTTTTAAAAAATAAATTTTTGCTAGGTGGTAAGTATATGCATAATTGTCTATTAAAGAAACAGAATGAAGCAAGAAAGCTGCTTTTAGGTATTTAAAATATTGATTACACATTCATCACAGATATCTCAAATTTTATACCCATTTGAAGTACATAGGAAAAAATATCCAATTACCCATCATTGCTTCTATGGTGAATTCAGGATCTGTGATTAGGCTACTTTTTCTGATAGTGACTTGATTTGTTGATGGTTACTCTGTGCCTTGTGAAGTGGGGAGTAGGAGAGTAGAAGGGCCTGCGGACATATGACAGGGTATTTCCTGGGCCTAGGCTCACGTGACTGAGGATATTTCTGTTTCGGAGGGCCTGGTAACCTGAGGTGGCATGAGTGCCAAACATGTTAAAGCCCCCGTGTAACAGCAGGATATTCACCATGGTGGGAGTCAGAGCCCACACGAAGGTCCAGGAAAATCCTTTGTGTACCTGGCACATCACGTTATGACCCAGGATGTAAGATCCAGTCTTGTGGAGAATTTCGTTTATTAGTAACTGTCATATGGAATCAGAATTTCAACACTGGGGAAAAAATGAACATTTTGGATGCACCGTTTCCTAGGATTTAAATTTGACTTATCTTTGGGTCTCAAGTCCTTTCCTAAAAGAATTGGGTGGGACAGAAACTATCCATTAGGGACGCCTATGTGAATTCAGTTACAGAATTCGATAAGAAGGACTGGGCACTGGATGGAAATGAAAGCAAGCAAGAAGAAAAGTGAAAAGCAAATAGGCCACATGTACGTGCACGTCAGTTCTGTGCACCAGGATCCCCCTGACGGCTGCATGATTAATTCAAAGATGTATTGATTTTTCCTTCTCTGCTCTCGCCTACTGATCTGCTTTTGTTGACGTGTTTGTGTGGATCAAACCGATCTGACAGTCGAAAATGTGCTATCGTGTCGTTCCCCCCTGGTCTGGAACAAACATTTTAGATCAAGCCCTTATCAGCAGTAACAACACGAGAGAGATCCATTAACACACCTCCCATGCCATGCTGTGAAATGAATTTAGGGACTCCAGCCTACCTCAAAAGCAGCTGGAGTGATGTGTTTTAGTTAATGTGCACTTTGTATGTGTCTGTTTATGTATGTGTAAATGTTGGGGTTAGACTTGTGGCTTTTTTTACTCTTTTTTTTTTAATTTTTTTATTTAATTACATAAAGTATTACAAAGATTAGTACAAATATCTCTTTTTCCCCCTGCCCTTCCCCCAGCCTCCCCTTCCCCCCAGTGGTCTGTGTCCTTTGGTTATGCTTAAATGCATGCATAACAGTCCTTCAGTTGATCTATTAACCCCCCATCCCCCCTCCATCCTTGTTGCTTTAGTTTGACAGATTGTTTGATGCTGTTCTGCCTCTGAATCTGTTTCTGTTCACCAGTTCATATTGGTTATTATTATCCATAGATGAGTGATGACATGTGGTATTTTTCTTTCATTGACTCTTAATGACAAATATTAACCAAAATTTAGTTCTTAAAAAGAATATACCTTTAGGCTCTTTGGGATTTGCTTCAAATGAATCCGGTGCACGGGGACAGCGGGCAGCAAGACTTGATCCATGCTGAAGTGGGCGATGGCCACGTGAAGGTTCATTATACTCGTTTTTGTCTTCTGTGTACATTTAAAATATTGTATAATGAGAAATGGGGGAAATACACCCATATGAGAAACCATGGTATTTTTTATATGACTCTTCAGAGTACACAGTGAAACATGAACAACTGGCACATCTTCAAACCAGAACCCGGCAGATTATGAATGTCATGTTTTAAAAATTCATGATGCATTCTGTGGAGTGTTGTTTTCCTGCTGGTAACTAGCTCAGAAATTCTGGGCAGGACTAGAACCGTAAAGAAGATTGTTCTTCTTTATAATTAGTGATGCTCCTCCAGGTTGATGGGATGGCCTCTGCCAGCACCTCCCAAGTTGAGTCCATGGAGAGGTTATGTGGATAAGGGAAAGGTCATGTGGATTCTGGCTTCCAAAAAAAAAAAAAAAAAAAAAATGAGGGCCTGGCCAGTGTGACTCAGTAGCTGAGCACTGACCCATGAACCAGGAGGTCACAGGTTGGATTCCCAGTCAGGGCCCGTGCCTGGATTTCAGGCTCGTGTCCCCAGTAGGAGGCATGCCGGAGGCAGCCAATTGATGATGTTTCGCTCTCTCCATCTCCCTCCTTCCTCTCTCTCTTAAAATCAATGAAAACATATTTTTAAACATTTAGGAAAGGACATATTAAAAAATAATAACACAGTTCTTTACCAAAAGACCATGCCCCAGGAATCCTGTGGTCATGGCAATTTTTATTTTCATCTATTTTTATCTCAAGACCATCCATGATGCTCCTTATAAGATAACGAGAGGCCCAGTGCACAAAATTTGTGCACAGGGGTGTGTGTGTGTGTGTGTGTGTGTGTGTGTCCCTCAGCCCAGCCTGCACCCTCTCCAATCTGGGAGCCCTTGAAGGATGTCTGACTGCCCGTTTAGATCTGATCCCACTGGGACAGTGGGCAGTCAGACATCCCTCTCACAATCCAGGACTGCTGGCTCCCAACTGCTTGCCTGCCTGCCTGCCTGATTGCCCCTAACTGCTTCTACCTGCCAGCCTGATCACCCCCTAACCACTCCCCTGCCAGTCTTATTGATACCTAACTGCTCCCCTGCCAGCCCAATTGCCCCTAACCGCCCTCCCCCCCACTCCAACTGCCCTCCTCTGCTAGCCTGGTCACCCCTAAGTGCCTCCCCTGCAGGCCTGATTGCCCCTAACTACCCTCCCTTGAGGCCTGGTTGCTATATGGAGAGGAGTCGGAGCAAATGCATCAGCAAATGAGCAGTTGGGATACATGGTGGAGACTTGATGGGAGTTGTAGACATGAGGACAGATTTGGAAAATGCATATTATGCTTTTATCATTGTAGATGTTATCAAATAAAGTGAATAGCTTGTAATAATGGGCAGAGCCCTATTAGAAAATCTCTTCTTGGTGTTGGTGCGGGGAGGAATGTCCTGTCTCAAGCTGTCTAAAAATACCTTCCTAAGGCTGGTTTTGCATCTTTCACAAGACACCGCCTCCTAGCTTTGCTCACCTGGTTTTCTCGCTCCTGTTTCACCATGGGCTTTATCTGACGTACTCTTACTCTGCCTCACCCCTGACTTCAGATGCAATCTCAGTAACCAATTTCAGGTTAGACTAAATTAAGGAATGGTGTAGGCATTTGAGACAAAAAGTGATGATGGGCTCTTCTCAACTGCCCCACCCTTAAACTCTGGGCACAGGTGACACCTCAGTTATTCACTCTTTAATTTTGCTTCGTGTATTTAAGCCACATGTAGAGAGCACATTCTACTCTTTGCTGTGACTGTGGCTTCTTGATGAAGTACCGACTTAGGTTCTCCTTGCTCTTCGGTTTATCGAGCATCCCAGCTGTCTTTAATTCTTCTTTATAAGTTTAAACCATGTTCTACTTTGCCCATAGTCACCCCTTCCTCATTCTTGTTTAGTGTGTGGAGAATTTATTTTTTTCCAGGCCACCCTTAGCCAATTCTTCTCCAGAAGAAATTCTTCCAACCACTTCTTTTAAGTTTGACAATTTTCAACACTTGGGTCATTTTCTCTGTTCACTTTGATCTTTCTCCAAATATGTCTCCATCAAGGACAGCACTTAAATTTTCTTCTGAAATCAAGTGGTGAGGAAAATGAACTTTTCTATCTCTCTTCAAGAAAGTAAATGTGGTCAGACTACAATCAATTTTCTCTGGAGAAACTTTATGTGGTCATGTTTCTAATTAGAACATGGGTATAAATTGTGTCATTTGCAACTTGTTCCATGCTTTTGTACTGCAGCAATGTTTTTCATTTCTTCTCAGTTTTAACTTCTAAATTGGGATTTTTTTTTCCCTAACGGGATAACCCCAGGACACTAAATTCTGCAATTTGATGAAGACCAACTATTTTCTTGTGTACAAGTCACATGAAAAACAATATATATTTGACTTGTCTTCTATCCTATCTAATAAAAGAGTAATATGCAAATTGACCATCACAAGATGGCTGCCCCCATATGGTCAAAAATGGCCACCACAAGATGGCCAGCAAGGGAGGGCAGTTGGGGGGGACCCAGGCCTGCAGGGGAGGGCAGTTGGGGGGGACCCAGGCCTACAAGGGAGGGCAGTTAGGGGGGACCCAGGCCTGCAAGGGAGGGCAGTTGGGAGGGACCCAGGCCTGCAAGGGAGGGCAGTTGGGAGGGACCCAGGCCTGCAAGGGAGGGCAGTTGGGGGGGGCATCCTGGTAGGGGGTAGGCAGGTAGGGGCAATCAGGCCAGCACAGGAGCAGCTAGGCATTGATCAGGCTGGCAGGGGAGTGGTTAGGGGCAATCGGCAGGCGAGAGGTCGGGAGCCAGCAGTCCTGGATTGTGAAAGGGATGTCTGACTGCCTATTTAGGCCTGATCCGGTGGGATCGGGCTTAAACGGGCAGTCGGACATCCATCAAGGGGTCCCAGATTAGAAAGGGTGCAGGTTGGGCTGAGGGACACCACCCCCAACCTCCAACCCCCATTCCCACTCCGTGCACGAATTTCGTGTACCGGGCCTCTAGTTTTTTATAATGGCTTTTGTCTTAAGACAATAATGAATCACTAATGCAAAAGCAGTTAGAAACTCATGTTTTAAAAAATAAATTGTTGAGAAGAAATTTGAATCCCTGTGTTCACAGGAGCATTATTCACAATAGCCAAAAGGTTGATACATCCCAAATGTTCATAGACAGAAGACTGGATAAACAGAATGTGGTATATACATGCAAGGGCATATTAGTCAGTCTTAAAAAAAGAGAACATTGTGACACATGCTACAACATGGGCGAGACTTGAGGACATTATGCTGAGTGAAATAAGTCTATTACAAAGAGACAGGTGATTCCGCTTATGAGAGCTGCTAGAGGAGTCAGTTTCCTAGACATGGAGAGTGAATGGTGGGGGTCCGGGGCTCGGGTGGGGAGTGAAAGTGGGGAGTTGTTGTTTAATGGGTATAGAGTTTCAGGTTTATAAACAAAAAGTTCCGGAGATTGTTGCACAATAATCTGAATATACCCAACACTTCTGAATTGTATTCTTAAAAATGGTTATATAGGTTTTATATTATGTTTGTTTTACCAGAGTTTTAAGAATTATGGCATTTTCCCCTTTAAATGGGAAAATTGACTTTGTTCACAGATAAAAACCTTAGATGAATTAACTTTAAACATTTTCGTATGTGTAACATTGTATCATAAGAGACAGCTTCAAAAATCATCGTAAGAATTATTTTGTCCTAGTATTGTTTTTCAAAGACTAAATGGTTGATGGTTTTGAATTTGGATAGTTTTTTTTTTTTTTTAAATATAGCCATATGTTTAAAAAAGTCAGCTCTTAGAAAATGAAAAACAAGTGAATTGTAGACTCTAAAATTGTAATATCATTTGGAGAATAGATTACGGTAATTTTTATCAGTCTTTATTTTCTTTAACACTGTGGTTGCCTGAATGATATATAACTGGGTCATAAGCTACAAGAAAACACGATCTGTTTGATCAGTTTGTTCATGTCCAAAGAGTAGCTGGCACCTCATGTAAACGCAGTATTTGTTTCATGCGTGCACATGGAAGGCACCTGTGTACTAGTTTCCAGGTGGGCACGCGGTATGTAGAAGAGTGCTTCTAGGTACACGGAGCTTCCTTGTCTGTTTATCACATAGCACACATCAACACACTTTTAGTTACTGAGTATTTTGTATATTAGAGTAAATAATTTAAGCAGATCATATAGGTGAAAACAGTGAAAAACTGAAAGGTTTTTTCATCATTTCAAAGTATGTGAATAACAGAGTTGTCCTCTATTCAGGACACTAAATTCTGCAATAAATTTTTAGTGAGCGCCTACTATGTGCAAGCCCAGCACTTGGCTTTGTAAATATGGAAATAAATAAGGGAGGAACGTAGTCCCTTCACTCAAGAAAGGAATTTATAATCCAGTATGTATTGGAAGGGAGGGGAAGACATTACTTCTTTATGACCTTAATAGTGTCCACACTCTCCCACACCGCCTCTTCTTAGCCCGGGTTTAAACTTGACCTTTCTTCTTTCCCATGATAGTCTTCTGGAGGGGTTACCCTATAACAGGGAGACTTCAACTCAACACAGAGACAAGGGCTCTTGCTTTGCCATAAACAATTAGAACAAAATCCCACTCCTATCTCTATGGATATTTTGATACCCTTACATTGTCTATATGAATCAGCCAATTATAGCAGCTGTTAGTAGATTTAAAAAATGTAATAAATGATATAACAATGTTAAGATTCACCTTTAGTTTTTAAAAATCGTTTCTCCAAACCTTTCCTGTTTTTCTATAGAAACTGCACCAAAATATTTGACTTCCCAAACCTCAAGGTCAAGGGTCGGTAAGCCTGGGAGTACAAATGTAATCAGGGTCCAGCAGGGGCTGTCCTTGGGCTCAGGGTGATGAAATGAGCCTGGAGGGCAGAGAGGAGGATGTCAGACTGTAATGTGATAGCACTGCCCTGGGTCCTCCTCCCCCTGAGATGCAGGCTCCTTTTTTTATTGTTTCTGTCATTGCTGGTATGGCTTTGATCTCAGGTTGATTTCTGGTTGCTTTGATTGCCAAGGACATGTGATGGCAAAGGGATTCTTTGGGTCCGAGGACCCTACATGCTCTCAGCCCTTATACAAACCTCGGGGACCAGATGTGCTTCAGAATTTCTCAGATTTTTGACAAGCGACGCTGTGCATATTCCGAATGTGCTGTACCCTGTGTGGTGGGGCACAGGGCAGCTTCGGGATTTCTGCAGAACTTTGGGACTTTCATTCTGGGTGGGATACCCTGGGACCGAACTGCACCCTGCCGATTAGGGCCAGGTTTTGCTGGCAGGCGGATCGTGAAGAGACTGTCTCAGTTTCCAGATATTTTCCGATTTGGGAATTGCAGGTAGATGGCAGATGTGTGTTGTTGTTATTGTTAGATTATAAATTGATATACTTTCTGGCCA
>PVJC01046831.1:0-13152 GCA_004026665.1 Murina feae
GAACCCCTCAGTGGATGTCTTATGATGGCCCCAGTCTGCCAGGCACCTTTTGTGTGTGTGTGTGTGTGTGTGTGTGTGTGTGTGTGTGTGTTTGTGTGTCACCACTGGGGACCTGCCCCCAGCTGCATCTGAGGCTCGGAGCAGTCCTCCTGTGTGTGTCTACCTGCTGGGGGCCTGCCCCCAGGCACACCGTCAAGGCTTGGAGCAGGCACCCCCTCTATGTTGATCTCTCAGACTCTTGCCCTCCCCTGCATATTTTCTCTTTTTTGAGCTGTGGCCAGGGCTGGGTGCTGCCTGCCTCCCAAGCTTGCCTATTGCCCATCTTCCTCCAGCGACCAGAAAGCAGGGAAAACCCTGCCTCATGGTCAGGCCAACCTTTTCCTGCTCCCTGATCCCGGAAGGGACCTGGAGAGCCACCAAGCAAGCACCCAGCCCCCAAGAGCTTGCTTTTCCACTCCCCAGTGCCCCCCAAAAGGCCTGGGGAGCCGCCAAGCAGGCCGCCAACTCTTTTCCACTCACCCATCCCCTGCTGCCTTCCTTTCCCACTCCCCGGTGCCGCCAAGGAGTCTGGGGAGCCACCAAGCAGGACCCTGGCCCCTGCAGTCTTGCTTTCCTGCTCCCCAGTGCCCCTCAAAGGGCCTGGGCAGCCGCCAAGCAGGCCGAGACTCCCTGCCACCTCTTTCTTGCTCCCTGTCCTGCTGCCTTGCTTTTCCGCTCCCCGGTGCCCTACAAGGGGCCTGGGAAGCCCACCAAGCAGGCCGCTGACCCCCTGCTGCCTCTTTCCCACTCCCCAGCCCACCACCTTGCTTTCCCACTCCCTGGTGCCTTGCAAGGCACCTGGGAAGCCCACCAAGCAGGCCGCTGACCCCACGCTGCCTCTTTCCTGCTCCCCGATGCCCCTCAAAGGGCCTGGGCAGCCGGCAAGCAGGCCACCGCCTCTTTCTCGTTCCCCGGTGCCCAGCAAAGGGCCTGGGCAGCTGCCAAGCAGGCTGCCGACCCCCTGCCAACTCTTACCCACTCCCCAGTGCCCCTCAAAGGTCCTGAGGAGCCGTTAAGCAGACCCTCAGCCCCCACCACCTCTTTCCCACTCCCCAGTGCCCTGCAAAGGGCCTGGGCAGCCGCCAAGCAGGCCGCCAACCCTGCCACCTCTTTCCCACTCACTGGTCCTGTGTTCAGCGCTGTTCTGCCCTGCAGCTGCTCTGTGCACTTGGGAGGTCCCTCAGCCTGGCCTGTGCCCTCTCGCAGTCTGGAACCCCTCAGGGGATGTCCACCTGCTGTCGTGCCTGACCAGCCTGGGTGAGGAGCTTTAAGGCTGCCCACAGCTCCCATTGACCCAATGTCCCATCAAGGCTGGCTGGAAGCAGGTTTCTAGGGTTTGTTTATCTTCTATAATTGATGCTGTTCCTTTAAGGCAAGGCCTAATAAGAAGCCTTGTTTCTGCTTCAGCTCGCAGCTTCTATAATGAGACAATGTTACCTTTAGAGTCAGGCCCAGCCTGCTGTTTCCTTCAGCTCCCGAGGATTCTATGATTGTTATTTTGTTGCAAACATGTTTTGCTTTGACGCAGGATAACCCGAGCCGGCACGCAGACAGTTTCACTTTCACTCCTGCTGCAATGGAAGCTGCTGCTTACTCCATGAGTGGCGGCCGCCATGTTGGCTGGGTTAATTTGCATACAGTCACTCTGATTGACTGGTAGGTGTCCCGAAGGGATGGTTAATTTCAATATTACGCTTTTATTAGTTAAGATTATATATTTTGTCATAGCATAATATTAATTAATTAATCATAGTATATATTATCATGTTATATTATTAATAATACTTATACTAAAGATATTATAGTATTACTAGGGGCTCAGTGCACAAAAATTTGTGCACTCAGGAGGTTCTTCAACCTGGCCTGTGCCCTTTCACAGTCTGGGACCCCTCTGGGGATGTCCACCTGCTGGCATGCCTGGTCAGCCTGGGTGAAGGGCTGATGGCTGTTTGCAGGCTGGTCAAACCCCCCAGTGTAGACCCTCACCCCATTGGGGTGTGGCCAGCCTGGGTCATGGGCTGAGGGCCATTTTCAGGCTGCCCACAGCCCCTTCTGGTTTTGGGTCCCTACTGGGGTGCCTGGGCAGCCTGGGTGAGGAGCTGATGGCTGTTTACAGGCTGGCCACAGTCTCTTCAGGGTTCAGGTCCCTACTGGGGTACCTGGCCAGCCTGGGTGACAGGATGATGGCTGTTTGCAGGCTGGCAAAGCCCCTCAGTGGGGACCCTCACACCGTTGAGGTGTGGCCAACCTGGGTGAAGGGCTGAGGGGCGTTTTCAGGCTTTCAGGCTGCCCACAGCTCCCATTGACCCAATGTCCCAGCAAGGCTGACTGGACACAGGTTTCTTGGGTTTATTTATCTTCTATAATTGATACTGTTCCTTTAAGCTGAGGCCTAGACAGGTTACGAAGCCTCCTGTTGGCTTCAGCTTGTGGCTTCTATAATTGAAAGAATGTTGCCTTAGTAGACTCTAGGCAGGCAGTTTCCTCCATCGCTGGTGCAACAGAAGCCTGTTGTTTGCTTCAGCTCCGAGGCTTCTATAATTGCAACAATGTTGCCTGGAGCACAGAGTGGCCCAGGCAGCCGACCAGCAGACAGTTTACTCCTGCTGTAACAGAAGCCTCTGTTTATTCTAGCTCCGTGACTGCTGGCCTCCATCTTGGCTGGGTTAATTTGCATACAGCTGCTCTGATTGGCTGGTGGGCATGACTTAGGTGTCCCATAGAAACGGTCAATTTCAATATTACTCTTTTATTAGATTAGATAATTCCAAAGTGATACTACATATTATAGCCCTGAAGGAAACAGTCTTTATGAAGAGAAAATCCAACATACAAAAGGCAACAGAAATAAAGAACAGAGTGATAGGAGAAAAAGGGAGAAAGAAAAAGATAGGGATATCAGGAATGACTGCAAATGACAAAATTTGATAACTTGGGTCCAAATATGTCTGAAGTATGTGTGATTTACTTCTATAATTTTAATTACATGAAATTATAAGTTAATTTGAGTTAAAGACCCCAAAGATTCCTTACTAATAAATACATCTGCCATTGCTTCAATTAATAGGTAGTTAATGAGACTAAAAGAATAAACTGTACAATACTTCAAAATTGAAAGCATGTGTGTTTAAATTTGCACAATGTTTTGAAATTTTAATGTGTATATACATCTTATGGGGGAAAAGGATTTCATGTCATTTAATAAAAAGAAAATATATAGCCAATATAATTAGAGTTATAATAATGATAATTAAAACCATTTTAATGATTAATAAAACTATCTATGTATATAAAAGCCTAAGTGATCATCTAATTGTCCAACTGTACAACTGGTAGCTATGATGCATAATGACCACCAGGAGGCAGATGTTCCAACCAGTAGCTATAATGTGCACTGACCACCAGGGTCCAGACACTCAATGCAGGAGCTGCTGAGAGGAAGGAGCCTGATTCTGGGGTGCATCATCCAAGAGTCACCCTCTCTCAATATGGGACCCCTCAGGGGATGTCGGAGAGACAGTTTTGGCCTGATCCCCACAGGCCAGGCCAAGGGACCCCACTGGTGCATGAATTAATGCACCAGGCCTCTAGTATAATATAAAAGACAACCTATGAATAGGAGAAAATAATTTGTAAACTGTATACTTGATGACGGGTAGATATCTAAAATATTATATGTTAAAAATCATATTACTCAATAGTAAATAATAATCATCTAATTAAACTATGACCCAAGGACTTGAATAAACATTTTCCCAAATAAGGTATATAACTGGCCAATAAGTACATGAACAGATCCTCAACATCACTAATCATTAGGGAAATGAAAATAAAAATCACAATGAGATATCACCTCATACCTGTTTGAATGACTTTTATCAAAAACAGAAGAGCTAACAAGTCTCGGTGAGGATGTAGAAAAAGGAAACCCTATACACTACTGGTAAAAATGTAAATTGGTGCAGCCACTGTGGAAAACACTATAAAGGTCACTCATACAATTATAAATACAACAATTATGTGATCCAGCAATTGCACTTCTGAGTATATTTCCAGAGGAAATTAAATCACTATCTCAAAGGGATAATGTGAGATAATGGATATGTTAATTAACCTGCTTGCAGTAATTATTACATTATGTATACATATATCTAATCGTCATGTTGTATTGTACACTTAAAAGATATACAGTTTTCTTTCTCAATTGTACCTCAATAAACTGGAGGAGAACTATAAGAGAGCCATTTGATATAGTATTGTTGTTTATTAGATACAAAGAGTTTAAAAGGCATCCATTTATTTAGTAAATGTATTAAACACTTACTGTGTTACAGACAGTGTAGAGATTGAAGGTACAAAGGTAAGTTTGAGTCCTTTGACAGCACAGGAACAGAGTGGGGGAGAACAAATAGAGAGGTTCAAGAAACAAATAAGATGCATCCAAGAACTGGCACTGACAAGCATCTTAGTTGTGAGGGAGAGAGAGAGAGAGAGAGAGAGAGAGAGAGAGAGAGAGAGTAAGGGGTATTAATATAGTCTGTCAATTTGATACATATATTTTGAAATACATTGGTTTCCTTTCTATATAAATATTCCAGTAATGGTTTTTTCCTCCCACTTAAAAGGTAACTTAAAATCCAAATATACTTCACTTGGAACCTTAAATAGTTTTCAAATACTGTCACATTCCAAAGTGAAGTTTTCATGAAAACACTCTTTTTATTTCCTCCTTCTCCATGGTCGGATATGGTAAAGATCAGGAAAGGCCCTCAATGAGTAAAGCATAGAGAAAGAGTTTTAGAGAGGTTGGTAGATGTGAAAGGTTTTCTGGGACATTTCTGGCTGCTCCCTTGTGTGGGAGAACTGTCACAATTCTGAAAGGCCCCTGAAAATTAAAGCAGAATTCCTCTGCTATGTCAGATGTGGCTGGAAATAACTCTCCAGACCACAGAAGAGTTCCTCAGTATAAGACTATTTGAATTACAGATCAGATACAGAGGAGCTGTTTGCTGACATTTGTCTTATGAAAAATACCAGCCACCATTTTGGAACAGGCTCCCAGGTTCCTCCTCCCTGCTTGATGAGCCCATCCAGTCATCTTTCTCTTTGCATCCCTCCTGCTGCTTAGGTACTAGCAAATCCTGGCAGTATATGAATGCCTTGCTTCTGAAACTACTAAACTGGGGCCCCAGCACTCTAACTTTCAAAGCTATGGCTGAGTTTACAGAATTGTCTTTGTATGCTAAAGACACTTTCAGAAAAACTGTTCTCAGGAGGATTACTGTGAAATTCTGTGCTTAGTCCTTAGGGAAGGTAACTCAAGCAAAAATAACAGACATTTAGAATGAAGAAAATAAAATCTAGAAATCACAGCAGAAGAAACTCCTTCCACCTGTACACTATGTTATTTTAGTACTTTGTGTAAAAAAAAATAATTGAGTTGACAAAAAAGTATCTGTGAGCTAATCCTAACATAATTAAGGGAGGTTATCTTTATAACTGACCTATGCAAGCTTCAGTAGTGTCTCAATAAGCCACTTCTGATTTCAAATGATTTTGCAAGATTGTTCTAAGTAACTCTCCATCCTGTTACATTTTCCTTTTATTCTAGCACTTCCTCTCAAGCACATTTTCTCTATTCATGTTTAAATCTTTTCGAGTCCCTGCTAGTTTAATTTTTAACAATTTACATATGACACCTATGACCTATATCCACCTCATACTGTTACCCTAATAGTCTAAATCAAACACCTGCCTAACACTGTTTTTGACCTCCTTGATTCTAAAGCACTCAGAAACCTGGCCTCTACCTTCACCAAAACATCTCTTGCTAAGAACTACCTGAGGTCAATCATGTACTTAATATCCAAGTCAATCCTTGTCTTCACCTCACTTATTACCATCATTCCAATATGTCAAAGTTCTCTCGATATTTGATATTTGAAGCACCTTTCTATTGTATTCATAGTGCTACACTTTGCTTGTCTTTCTCTCTTCTCTTTGGCTACTTATTTATTTTCATTCTCCTTTTCCATGTTATCTTCCTCTACTTGGTTATTATATGTGGGAATTTTTCAAAAATCAGTCTTTTTTTAAATTTATCTTTATTGTTGAATGTATTACATGTGTCCCCCCTTTCCCTCATTGATCCTTTCTATCCCACACCCATCCCCTGCCCCCAGGCCTTTACCACACTATTATCTGTGTTCATAGTTTATGCATATCTATACATATAAAGAGGCAGGGGCCATCACAACTGAAATATGCAAATTAACTCAACTAAGATGGTGGTGGCCACGGAGCTGGAGTTGCCTTGGACAATGGAGGAAGCCAGGGCCCTGTGGGCCCTGAGCTCTACTCAAGGCTACAAAGTTTCAATTATAGAAGATAAACAAATCCCAGATACCTGCTGGGCTGGGCCCTTGGGTTGCCAGGGGCAACTCAGGTTTCAAGTGGGGGACCAAGGCAACAAAGTTTCAGTTATAAGTTGAATAAATCCCAGATACCTACTTCCAGCCAGGCACCCCAGTAGGGACCCGAACACTGAAGGGGCTGTGGGCAATCTGAAATGGCCCTCTGCCCCTCACCCAGGCTGGCCCACACCCCAGTAGGGATCTGAACCCTGAAGAGGCTGTGGCCAGCCTAAAATGGCCCTCTGCCCCTCACCCAGGCTGGCCAGGCACCCCAGTAGGAACCTGAACCCTGAAGGGGCTGTGGACAGTCAGAAATGGCCATCAGCCCCTCACCCAGGCTGGCCAGGCATGCCAGCAGTTGGACATCCCCCAAGGGGTCCCAGATTGGGAGAGGGAACAGGCCGGGCTGAGGGACTCCGCCCCCTCAAGTGCACAAATTTTTGTGCACTGGGTCTCTAGTGTGTGTGCAGCAATGAGAATCAACTGTACCAAAATCTTCACTGTCTTTGGAATACTTTTATACTCAGAGAAGTATTATCAAAGGTCTTACCAAATCAGTTGATTTTTTCCTATATTTGCCATAATTCTCATGATTTCCTTGAAGATATTAGACTGTAGCATATTGTTATTGTTCATAATTTTGTATTTATTTAAGTTGTTTACTTGGCTGTAATTTTAATTTGAATCTAGTATCTTAAGGTCAATGGTTCTCAAATGAGGATATATATCAGACATACTTATAGAGTTGCATAGACATACAGATGTCTAGGCCTTCGTCCTTACTTACTGAGCTCTTTACTTCATGTTTTAGGAGTATTCTTTGTATATCATGTATATAATGTCTCAGTATCATAATTATAAAAATTATAACATTTTTAATAAATCAGGTATAACATTCACTGATGTTTATAAAATTGGCTTAATCAGTTATCCCTAGATACAATTTGTCTAAAATTACATTTGGACTCACTATATTATGATATAGTGCATGTCACAAAACAACCAACACTTCTGGTCACTTAGAGATTCATATTATAAACTCTCATTAATCCTTTTACATTTTTCAGTAATAATTAACAATAGCCATAAGTTTCTGTCATCTATAGTCTTTGTTTTACTCCAATGCTGTGTGACAGCTCTTTGATAAGATAGAGTTCTTGTTTTCAACAAAAAGAGTGTCAGAACACCATGGAAAAGAACTATAGCAGGTACTTCACATTATTGACAATTCAAAGAAAATACTTTTGGATAAAATCCAGAAATGACATTACTTCAACAACTTTTAGACTGGGCTGAGTGAAGAATAAAAGATTCTAATTCCAAAACTATTGAAACATGATAATTTGATAGACTCTGCTTTTGTAAACCAAAATTAAACATTTAAAAATATTATCTGATTTCCATTGACCACTCAGAAATTCTTAAGTCTTCTTTTTATGTTAATTTAGTTATTTAAAGGCAATAAGAATTTATCCTCATTTCTAACAAGATATGATTGGAAATATTGGTTATGCAACCATGTCTTCACATCTAATCTAATAAGAGCGTAATATTGAAATCAACTTTTTCTTCGGAACGCCTAAGCTACGCCTACCAGCCAATCAGAGCAACTGTATGCAAATTAACCCAGCCAAGATGGAGGCCGGCAGTCACAGAGCTGGAGTAAACAGGCAGCTTCCATTGCAGCAGAAGTAAAACTATTTGCCGGCCAGCTGGGCCCCTCTGTGCTCCAGGCAACAACATATTTGCAACATTGTCTCAATTATAGAAGCCTCAGAGTTGAAGCAAACAGCAGTCCTGGCTGCGACTACTAAGGCAATATTCTTTCAGTTATAGAAGCCACAAGCTGAAGCAGACAGGAGGCTTCATTACTTGCCTAGGCCTCGGCTTAAAGAAACAGTGTATCAATTATAGAAGATAAATAAACCCCAGAAACCTGCTCCCAGCCAGCCTTGCTGGGACATTGGGTCAATGGGAACTGTGGGCAGCCTGAAATCCTGAAAACAGCCCTCAGTCTGTCACCCATGCTGGCCACATCCCAATGGGGTGAGGGACCCCACTGAGGAGCTTGGCCAGCCTTCAAACAGCCATCAGCTCCTCATGCAGGCTGGCCAGGTACCCCAGTAGGGACCGAAAACCTGAAGGGGCTGTGGGCAGCCTGAAAATGGCCCTCAGCCTGTCACCCAGGCTGACCAGGCACGCCAGCAGGTGGACATCCCCAGAGGGGTCCCAGACTGGGAGAAGGCATTGGTCGGGCTGAGGGACCTCCCAAGTGCACAAATTTTTGTGCACCGGGCCCCTAGTAGTGTTTATAGTTGGGAATAATGTTTATTTAGCCAGGTAGATGACAAGCCACTTTTAATGAAATTTTTTAAAAGATGATGTCTACTCCTAGAGAAACTGCCCTGGCACCTGGCTATAGAACTCCATCCTTATAAGTGGTAAGAAAGTTCACTTACTGACATAACAAAGAACCTGAGTGATATTTGGGGGACTTGAAGAGGAGAATATTTCATATAAATGTACAGACACTGCAAGTGAAATTTGTTTTAAACATGCTCGGGTCTTGGTTTCCTACTTTCAAGATAGCAAATAATAGAAGTCTTTAAAATTAAAATCCACTCTGAGATTCCTCATGACAACTTCCAGAAAGAAGTAAGCTTTTGATTGCTGAATATGTATGAGTCTGAATTTTGCAAAATTATTTGAGAAAGAATACATAGTAAGTAAATTAAGATGTATACTGCATAAATGCAAATAATCAGGCCAAAGGTAATGAACCACCCTTATTTTATGATCAAAAATAATATTTCTATGTATTTATTAAGATGACAAAGAAGGAAGAAATAATTGAAAAAAAAAAACAATGGATATCTTTTTAATGGAACACCATAGCTTCTAAAGATTAACTGATCCCATGGGGGTGTGAAATTTATTTTGTTTTTGACTAGGGTTCTTACAGCAAGCACTACACAGATAGATGTTAACTTCTACAAAAAACTAATAGTATTACAAATAATTTCTGCTTATAAAAATACAAATTGTGTCTGATAGAATGCATTTGACCAATGCATATTGTTCTGTGAATATTGACCAATTTCCCCAGTTTTGCATCTACTTGTAAATTCATTTCAGAATGTGTTATCTCACTATAACCCTGTGGCACTTTGCATTAGTTTTGTTCCCTCATTAATTAAAATCTTTGACACATGTTCATTTTATATGGTATGACAATCATGATTTTATCTATTTTGGAAATACCATAATTTATATGGCATAAACTCTGGCATTCTTAAAAGCCATTAATAAGACTTCAGAAGTTAAAGATAGAAAATATTTATCAAGAGGCTCATGATTAATGGCCAGTGAGTATATAGTAGACAAAATGAAGGTACACTTCAAAATAAAAATGTTTATGATAGCATAGACATTTCTACTTGGTGATAAGTCTGAACTATATAGTTCTGATTTAGGAGAACAAAAAGTAAAATATAACAGTGTCTCAGAGATTATCAATGATTTCAGGGACAACAATGATTTCATGGGTGCAATAAAGAGCCTGATATTGAGCTTGTGTCCATATAGTAGGAGGTCCTTTGAGACAGAAGAATAATGGAATCCAATGTCTCAACTCTCAACATTGCTTGCTCTGTTTTAAGGACACAATCTACTATGGGTTTATATGGCACTCTTTTTGTAATTAATTATCAAAGGCCAACTATATTATGAACAGAAATTGCATATATGAATTTTTATTTAATTATAAGTGACAAAAAAAGATATTTGAGCCTCCAACATTTTATTCACCAGTATCAATTTATGCTAAATATTTTGTCATTCATGAATGCATTGATGAATAGACAAGGTATATGTGGCATTATTTTAATAACCGCATTTTTTCTGTCCACTTTCTTTAAAATGAAAGTCTATATTAAACGTAATCACTATCTTGTACTTCCATGGGGCAGAGGGTGGGAGCTGGGAGGAAGGAAATCTTGTTTCCACCAAGAGGAGATGACAAACTGTTGCAGAGAATGAAAGAGAAATAATAAAGTTAAAAGGATTCATCAGTGAGAAGTTTTTCTTTCATTGCTGTAGGAGAAAACTAGCTGAAATGGAGAATAAAACAACAAAAACAAAACAAAACACAAATACTTAAATATGTCAAAAAGGGAAAATGTATATCTATGGGATTAGAATTTTTATTTGGTCAAAAAAAATCTCAATTAGCAAACGCTAAATTATGTAGATTTAATTACTAAGTTTGAGAAAACATAAAAGTAATAAAATACAGAGTAAGATATACAAGGAGAGGAAAAAATAGGTTAACGATTTTTCATGTGGAAAATAATACGATAAAAAATAATACAAGAATAAATTCTGTGTTTCATATACTCACAACTAGAAACCTACATTTGTCCCTCCCTGTATATTACTTATATTTCTTCAGGTCATTTGTTAAGTTTCTCAAGAGTAAAACAATCATTGCCAACAAGACGTGCATTTTTTTCATCTCATCCAGGACTGAAAAAATAAATTGCCTGAAAGTACTTCCCACACTGTTAGATGTGACAAATGAGTCATAGGAATTTTAAATTAGAACCCCTTGTCTTAAATTTAGAACAATTTACATATAAATATAGATAAGAAACTAGTCAGCTAGAATAAGAGGACACACAATTTGATGGCTAGGAACTCACTGTAGAAAGACACATGCAAAAAAAAAATGAAACTAGACCACCAACTTACACCATAAACAAAAACAAATCAAAATGTAAGATGTGAAACCATAAAAATCCTAGAAGAATCCATAGGCAGCAAAATAGCAGACATCTCTCATAGCAATATCTTTACTGATACAGCTCCTAGGGCAATGGAAACAAAGAAAATAAACAAATGGGACTACATCAAAATAAAAAGCTCCTGCACAGCAAAATAAACCATCAACAAAACAACAAAGAAGCCTACTGCATGGGAGAACATATTTGCCAATGTTATCTCTGATAATGGTTTAATCTACAAAATTTACAGAGAACCCATACAATTTAACAAAAAGAAGATAAACAATCCAATAAAAAAATGGGCAAAGGACCTAAATAAATACTTTAGAAAGAGGACATATTGAATGCAAAGAGACACATGAAGACATGCTCAAAGTCACTGATCACCTGAGAAATGCAATCCACACAACAATGAGGTACCATCTCATACCTATCTGAATTGCTATCATCAACAAATCAACAAATGACAAATGCTGGTGAGAATTCAGAGAAAAAGAAACCCTCTTGCACTGTTGTAGGGTATGCAGACTGGTGCAACCACTGTATGGCGTTTCCTCAAAATATTAAAAATGGAATTTCTATTTTACCCAGTAATCCCACTTCCAAGAATATATCCCAAGAAAACAGAATCACCATTCAGAAAGGATATATGCACCTCTATATTCATAGCAGCACAATTTACAATAGCTAAGATTTGGAAATAGCCTAATTGCCCATCATAAGATGAGTGGATTAGAAAACTTTGGTATACCTACATAATGGAATTCTATGCTGCTATAAAAAAGAAGGAACTCTTACCATTTGCAATTGCATGGATGGAACTGGAGAGCATTGTGCTAAGTGGAATAAGCCAGTCAGAGAAAGATAAATATCACATTATTTCACTCATATGTGGAATATAATGGACATCATAAACTGATGAATAAAAATAGAATCAGACTCATAGAAGCATCAAACAGTCTATCCATTCTATGAGGGAAGGTGGGATATGAGATCAACCAAAGGACTTGTATTCATGAATATGAGTCCATGCACATAACTAATGGACACAGATGGGTGGGCATTTGCTGGGGGTTGGGGGCAACACAAGAGAGGTCAGTGGGGAGAAAAGGTGACCTATGTTATACTTTAAACAATAAAAAACTTAAATTATTTTAAAAAGGCAAAAAAACTGAAAAAAATTAAAATAAAAAGGCTTGACTTACTCTATATACTTCATAATTTAAATCTCCAAGTCAAGGGCATCATAGTAATATAGGCACTTTGCTATTCAGTAGTGATAAAGTAGAGACTACAACAAAATCCTTTCCCCCAAAGATCTCAGAATTTATTGAGCTGTAAGGCTTTGGCATTTTATTGATTTATTTTTTAATTAGTGTCCCAGTGCACTGATTCATGTACATTGAAAGGAAATTAATTAGAATAAATATTTTAATATCACTATTCACCCTTTCTCTATAATAGAAGTGTCAACCAAATTCACGATCTAGAATGACACAAGAAGACACTTTCGATTAGCACCCAGGAGAGCTTTATATGTGTCATGCGTGCATAAGTAAATTTAGCCTCTTATCTAAACTAATAAAAGCAAAATATTAAAATTAACCATTTCTCCGAGACAGGGTAAGCCACGCCCATCAGCCAATCAGAGCGGCTGTATGCAAATTAGCCCAGCCAACATGGCGGCCGCCACTCCCGGACCTGAGTAAACAGCCCTTTCCATTGCGGCAGGAGCGAAAGTGAAGCTGCGCCCCTCAGCTCAGATCCGATTAAACTGCCTCTAGCGAAACACAGCTTTTTGAAACATTGTAACAATCATAGAATCCTCCGGAGCTGAAGGAAAGAGCAGCTCCGGCCTAACCAGTAAAAGTAACAATTGTTTCATTATAGACGCTGCGAGGTGAGGCAGAGGAGGCTTC
>PVJC01046832.1:0-13155 GCA_004026665.1 Murina feae
ACCAGCCTGGTTGCCCCATGCAGCCTGCTGTTCAGTCGTTTGATCATCCCTCATTAATCTCCCCTGCCAGCCTGGTCGTAGGCAGCCATCTTGTGAGGGCGTGAGGGTTAATTTGCATATTACCTCTTTATTATATAGGATAGTTTGATCATTGAAAATATTTTTTAAAAATCTGATGGGAATCAGAGAAAAACAGAACACTATTCGAAAATAACCTTGCATCTGCCAGAATTTTCTTTAATCCTCTGGATTCTTAAGTTCTCATAAACAAACCTACAATATATACAAAAAGTGAAATCTGTGTTGGTGTTAATGCTCTGGCCACTATCTTATTCATTACCATATCAATGTATTACTTATCCCAATACCTAATTTTGATATAACACTGCTTGTCACTAAAAAGGAATGCTAGGGAGCCCAGAAATACTACTGAAAACTGTCTGTGTGTCCCTGGCATGTCTCTTCTTACTCCTCTTGAGAGCTACCATCTCTTCCTGTCTTTCTCTAGAGGATGTAAGTTGAGTGTGGTCTTTTTTCTCCTTTATAAAAGTGTCAATCAAAGTCATCTGTGTTCATAGTGTCCAAGGTCAGCATCAGTCAGGAGAAATTAAATCACTTCGTCTAGAACCTTCCCTGGAGGAGTTCCAGCCATACAAGCAGCACAAATATACAGACATACTTAGGCCTTTGTGCAGAATATACACAATGTCACCCAGTCTTTAAAACAACACTAACAAAACTAAATGTGAGTCTTACAGATATGAAGAAAGGGAATGTGCTTAAGGACATCTAAGAAGGATTAGGAAGGAGGAAAAGGGACATTATTATGATATGGATAAACATATAGGTTATATTACATTTTCTCTGCAAATGTATACCAGTCTATGAAGAAAATGTCTCCATTCACCAACAGGCCAAACTGGGACACCTGAGCACTAAATGTGGGGGCTGAAGTATTCACTTTGCCAAGAGTTCCAATAAATTTGATTGCTCTGCGGGCAAGGCATTGTCTATATTCACCAAAGTCAATATAGAAAAGCCATCTTTCATTCACTGCAGTTCAAAACACACCCATTTCTCCAACATGCCCATGAGCTGGCATTTAGAAATCATTCAGACAAAGGAAATATATATTCAGGTAAGATAACTAAAGGCTATAGAATTGGACTAAAAGCAGCCTCTCATGACCTCAAAGGGGAATTATGAAGAAAAATACAATAATTCTTAAGAAACACCTGCCAATGACACAAAGAAAAAAAATGGTTCAAGGATGCAGCTCTTTGATTATATAAAATATTTTCAGGTTTGTTGCTAAGAGAAGATTCCAAGATAGCAGGTGTTGACATCATAGGCCTTTCTTACTTTACACACACCAGCCTCTCCTTGTATTTCACAGACTAGAGGCCGACTAAATGAAACAAAGTTCTTTGATCAAAGGCACAATGTGCAGAGAGCAATAAAACCTTAGGCCAATGTCTGAAACTACACAGACACTGATCAAAGACCAATCTGAATTCCATCTGTATCCACTTCCAAATCCAGGTCTCCTGACCTATAGCCACTGTTGTAAAAAAACAGGCCACAAACTAATTACTTACTCAGAAACTAAGTGATTAGCATTGAATAATAAACATAGGTCAAATGCAGTATTTGCATCCCAAACTGCCCAAATTCATGAAGTAAGCTAGGCTCTAGGCAGCTATATAAAGAAGCCTTTTCCCAGACTCCCAGTTCTCCAGTATCCACCGCTAACTATTCAAGGACAAGAAGAAAAGTTATTACTCAGGTTCTTAAAAAAATTCAAAATAGAATTACCATAAGATCCAGCAATTCTAATTTTGTGTATACTCAATCCAAAAGAATTGAAAGCAATCTCAGAGATATTTGCACTCCATGTTCATAGCAGCATTATTCACAATAACCAAAAGGTGGAAACAACCCAAAAGTCCATCAAGGGATGAATGAATAAATATAATATACATAAAATGGAATATTACTCAATCACAGAAAGGAAGGGAATTCTGACACATGCTCTGACTTGGATGGACCTCGAGGACATTAGGCTAATTTCAATAAGCAGTCACGCACACAAAATACTGTACAAGACAGTGAAACGAGTAGTCAAACTCAAAGAAACAAAGTAGAATGGTGGCTTCTAGGAGCTGGAGGAAGGAGGGAATGTGGACTGTTGTTTAACGGGCACAGAATTTCAGTTTTGTAAAATGAAAACATTCTAGAGACGGGCTGAATGACAATGTGAATATATTTACCTCTACTAAATTGTATGTACCCTTAAAATTGACTAATATGACAAATTTTATGCAATGTGCATTTTACCACAATTAAATGTTTCTGCTTGGCAATTCTACCCACACATTCAATAAGACAATAAGTTAACAGCATGAGCCGGACAGAGTCCAGACAACTGTGATGTCAAACCCAGTTAACAGCAAAATCTTTAGGAAATTCAAGAGAATACTCCATCACACTCCCAGAAAAATAGATGATCACCCAAAAGTAATAATAATTAGAATACATATCCAATAACCCATTAAAAAGGGAGGAAAAGTCTAAGGTAGGACAAATTATTCCATATATCTTTGTCTATTTCTCTGCTTTCTAAAAGGAAGAGCCAATTCAAGGAACATGTGTAGGTACCACAAGTCTAACTACATGTACCTGCTTCACCATTTCTCAGAGGCAGTTGCAGAATGAGATCCAGTAGTTTATAGCTCACTGACTTCCTATAAAATTGTCAAATAATTTTGGGTATCTTAAAGAATACATTTCTTCTATGAAGAATAAATCTCCCTTGGAGATCTGTCAGTGTAGATCTACACGTTTGGGGAAGTTTCATTGTGTCCCACCATAATTTTCCCACCTATATCCAGTTTTCCAGTTGAATTTAATTGCTGTTCTCCATGATTTTGTCTACGGAACCTTCTTCCATTTTCATGTGTTTCTCTAGGTGCTATTTTTCACTGCTGGCAGGAACCAAAATTGGTGTGTCTTTGGAGGTCAAACCAGCAACTGTACTAACATTTAATATGTGGCTATCCTTTGACTCAGCAATTGCACATCTAAGAATTTAGTCTATAGAAACATCGATATCTGAACAAGCACTCCGTCCGTTGCATTTATGGTAGTTTAACATAAATGCATAATTACAAATTGTTATCTAACTCTGCACTACCCTTGAGTTCCATGTTGGCAGCGATCATTGGTATTTGTTTGCCACTAGTGTATTGCCAGCACCTCTCAGATAAACTGTAGCTGTTGAAAACAAGGTGGAGCTATACATTCTACTATGGAACCAGGCTCTGATATAAAACAACAACCAAAACACACACACACGTGCAGAACAGCATATATCATCTTACTTGGTGGCGTAAGATTCTGGGACATGAATAGAAACAAACTCTGGAGGAATATACCAAACACGGGTAGAAGGGCTCACCTCCAAAGGTAAAATTAAAGGGTACTTTCACTTTTTCACTATCACCATAAATCTCTGAGATTAAATTTTTTTAATTACATTTGGAAGAGGGGGAAAATTTGATTTTTTTAAAAAAGCAAATGGTCAGTTGGAATAAAAAAAAGTAAAGCTAACAGATGTTTTTATTTTAAAAAAATTAATGGGCCTGCTCACAACCAGAAACTTCAGTGTTACTATTTCACCACACTTCTTCCCAGGCTGAGGGCAGAGTCACCACTAGGTAATGTCTGCCAACCAATAAGAATTCTGCAGGGCAGGCTAACCACTGCTAGAAGGACACCATCGTGAGGGTTTCCAGGTGCCCAGTGGTAGACTGTTCCCATGGCAGGTGGGCATCAGTGCCTGCAAATGAACTGCCAGTCTCATTGTGAGCTGATAATGATGCTGCCGCCACCACCTGCCTGCCATATGTTTTCTCTACTTGTCACGTAACAAGGAAGTACATTTTGGCATGCTGATCACTGACAAATCTGATACTACTGGTTGATGTTTGTATTCCTCACTGTAGCCCTACATATAGCTGAGGAATAGTGGATAAAGGATACAAAATAATACTCTGTTAACTGACCATTCACTGAATCCCAACATTTTTTAAAATATATTTTTATTGATTTCAGAGAGGAAGGAAGAGGGAGAGAGACAGAAACATCAATGAGAGAGAATCATTCATTGGCTACCTCCTGCACACCCCCTACTGGGGATAAAGCCTGCAACCCTGGCACGTGCCCTTGACTGGAATTGAAGGGAACCTGGGACCCTTCAGTCCACAGGCTGACACTCTATCAACTCAGCCAAACCAGCTAGGGCCCAACACTTTGCAGCTAACTTGCATGGCTGGTCTTCCTTTGGTTCTAAGGCCAGGAGCTAATGTCTGAATGGCTGTACGCCATCCTCAATTCATGCCCTGTTATCCTGTTTTGCATTAGTACAGTGGGGAAAGAGCTTCCCACTGCAGCAAAGTCAGTTCATTCGCCTTCCATAAATCACCATAGGACGGTCAATAAAAGCTGATGTCAACCCATGGAGTTGCCCTTTTTTTACTCTAATGTAATAAGATCATCAGACAGTGTCACATCACGAGTCACTCAGAGCAGCAGATAATCTGAAGATAGTAAAATACAGTAAAAGATGCTTGGGGTACCAATAAACTGCCTTCATAGCCACTACCCCGTTAACAGAACTGAGGACAAACACCATATCCACTGTTAAAGATGCCACAAATAACAGATAAAAGCTATGGAAAGATCCTTCCAAAAAACACAATTCCTTATAGGCTTTACCTTCTCACTGGTTGCATTTACTTCCAAGTTTCCTTACACACACTTACTCAACTGTGAACTGAACTATAATTCAGGTTTCAAAGATTTGCACATCTTCATTATTTAGCCTGTTTTAATATATTCTTGGTATATACAGCAGTGTAACTCTCCCTGATGTGTCCCTTATGAGCATTTCCATGGGATGCTCTTCATGACCCAATTCCTCTTCTTCCTCCAGCTCTAAGAGTCCACAGTGGTAAAACCAATGGTGAACTTTTCTACAGTACACATATAAAGAAATAAATATAAAGACCCAGTGATCTGTCTTCCATATTCACATGGAAATAATTTTTATTCTTGTGCTATTGAAGGAAAGTCTCTATGTCTTTTAGCACAAGATGATATATCAAAAGTAGAAAGTTAGTTTACTCATTAGATAACTTTATGAGCTATAAACTTGTACATTTTGATCCAAAGATCAGTCAGAGAAGAAAGTGGTATTTACACTAAAAAATCAGCAATTGAGGTTTCTATAATTAGAGATAAGAGTTTATTGCAATCACTGGCCAAAAACTTCATGCAAACTACCTAAGGAGAGACTTGCAAATAATCTCAAAAGAAGCCCCATCACCTAAAGAGTACATTCCAGAACAACCAGTAGGTACATAAAAATCAAACTTACTGCATACAAAAAGAACAAGCAAAAATGCCATATTACATCTCACATAGAACAGTGATGTTTATAAATACACTAGAGCACACTGGGGGGTTCCTCTAGCCCGGCCTATGGCCTCTTTAATCCGTGACCCCTTGGGGGATGTCCGCCTGCTGGCTTGTGGCTGGATGGCCTTCTGCTGCTGCACAACCTACTGCTTGAGCTTGAGCAGCTGCTGCACGTGCCCGGGCTAGGCCACCACGGTCTGTCCTGTGATCACCGTCAAGTGGGTGAGTCAAGTGCAGAGGCAGGCTCACCCTGAGTTCCCTGCGATTCCCTCAGTCACTGAGTTGTTCAGACTGATTGCCTTCTACGAAGAAGGGCACCAGGATCAGGTCTAAGCTGGCAGTCAGACATCCTTCTCCCAGTCCAGGAACCCTCGGAGGATATAGCAGTGTGTTAAGCGGCAGGTAGCCAGGGAGAAGCCCAAATCTGGGCCAGGCACTGCGCCACTCGCACTCACCCTGGCTTATTGCACCTGCTGCCACCGCTTAGTACTGCTGCCACGGATTCAGGAGAGGCTCCGGCCATAGCAGCTGTGCTCACCAGCAGTGAGCCTGGCTTCTACCTGAGCGGCACTCCCCCTGTGGGAGTGCACTGACCACCAGGGTGCAGCTCTTATGTTGAGCATCTGCCCCTTGGTGGTCAGTGCACATCATAGCGACCAGTTGTTCTGCCTTAATGGTTGCTTAGGCTTTTATTATATAGAAGATTTTTTTAAAAAAAGAATGAATCCATAACAGTGTCTCTTCATTTTCTCTGTGAAAGATAAGCCAAATGCACAGGCATGTTTATATTTATTCCTTTATAACAATACTGTAGAAAAGTTCACCATTGGTTTTTCCATGGTGGACTTTTAGAGCCGGTTTAAAAATAGAACATGCAGTAAGAAATAGTTATAACTGAAATAAGTTTATAAATTTAAATGCTGTATCTTATTTAATGAGTATTCTGTTAGTGACATCTGATAAAATTCCTGTGAGGTAACATCACAACATAAAAATATAGCAATTAAATAAAAAAAATATTCAATAAGTATGGGTTTCAAAAGTATAGAGCCCTAGGCAGTTTGGCTCAATGGATAGAGTGTTGGCCTGCAGACCGAAGAGTCCCATGTTCAATTCTGGTCGCAGGCTCCCCCCAGCCCAGTCCCTGGACAGGGCACGTGCAGGAGGCAACCAATTAATGTGTTTTTCTAACATCAATATTTTTCTCTTTCCCTCTCTCTTCCACTCTCTCTGAAAATCAATATCCTCAGATAAGGATTTTAAAAAAAAGTCTAAGAAAACATCCTATAGTTGTTGGGAAATTGTAAGCATGTTATAGACTCTCTGATCAGGAACAAATAAAAAGAAAATAGAAGAATTAACTGGTATTAGGCTAATAAAATCAACTCCCCAAACTGAAATGAATATAACCAATTTTTAACAATTCTACAATGTATCAGTAATCAAACTTTATTTGAGAAGATTTTGTTTTAACATCTTTGCATCCTGAACATTAAAAGGATTTTTTTTTTTAGCTGCTTAGAGGCTGTGGAGTAAGGGGAAGCCAATAAATAACTAAAAAATATCTATAACAATAATAGTTACTTAAAAAGATTAGATGATTTGTCCAAAAATTATGTGAGAAGGATCTTCTACAGTACAAAAGGCAAAATCATACTATGTGGAATTAGGCTAGCTTACAAAGAGAAAAAATAAATCTGTGAGTAATTTTTTAAATGTTTTAAGATTTAAATGCTTCGTGTATAATTAAAGATTTCTTTTCTAAGGGATAAAGTAAAATGAATGACTCATTTAAAATCAGAACAAAAAGGACCACAGTTATACCTAGGGCAAGCATGCACCACCATGTAAGAGAAAGCAGACTCAGTAGAATTATGTGAATTCCCTAAATTTAAATACCAATTCAATAAAAGTTATGACTAGATCCTATATCTCAGAGTGAATAAAATCTGAAAGTATAAAAATAGTAATCCACAGTAAAACCAAGTCTTTTAAATCTGTTATATACCTGGAGAGAATTAAAGTCTAGGAGGGTTAGCCCAAGGATTTCCAAGTGTGAATGGTTTTAGAAGCGACCCTTAAAATGAATGGATGATACAATGCAGGTAGCTCAACGTGCTGTTCGCGTGGCTAGGACTTCCAATACTCTGTTGGGTAAGAGTGGTGAAAGGAAACATCCCTGTCTTGTTCCTGTTTTTAGGGGAAATGGTTTTAGTTTTTGCCCATTAAGTATGATGTTTGCTGTAGGTTTGTCAATTATTCAACAATATCAATTAATAAACATAAAAGCTTTTTTTGTCCTTAACACCTGTAAACTTTAGACCCTCCCAGATGCAGACGTCTGATTTTGGATGCTTAATGAATCTAGTTGATTCTATTATACACTATGTCTGTTTATTAAAACACTAGAGGCCCAGTGCACAAAATTTGTGCACGGGTGTGTGTGTGTGTGTGTGTGTGTGTGTGTGTGTGTGTGGTGTCCCTCAGCCCAGCCTGTACCCTCTCCAATCTGGGTCATCCCTCTCATAATCCAGGACTGCTGGCTCCCAACCACTTGCCTGCCTGCCTGATTTCCCCTAACTGCTTCTGCCTGCCAGCCTGATCACTCCCTAACTGCTCCCCTGCCAGCCAAATTGCCCCCAACAGCTCTCCCCTGCAGCCTATCTTGTGGCAGCCATCCTGTGTCCACATGGGGGTGGCCATCTTGTGTGTTGGAGTGACTGTCAATTTGCATATTACTCTTTTATTAGATAGGATAAAATAACACCACACTACCACAGTTCAAAAAAATTAAGATGAACACATATTTGGTAAACTAAATCATCATATCATCAAATGACAAGGTCATTGAAATCATTACAACTAAAAGTTCACTTAACAATGTGGGAAAATATTCAGGTTATAGTGTCAATTGAAAAACTAAGAAAATATAGCTTAGCCAGTATGGCTCAATGGTTGAGTGTGAACCTATGAACCAGGAAGTCATGGTGCACTTCCTGGTCAGGCCACATGCGCGGACTGTGGGTTCAGTCCCCAGTGGGAGTGTGCAGCCAACCTGTGAAGGCAGCCTGAGCCCCACCACAACCTGCATTCTGATGCATATGCTTGCTAGCCCTAACCCCCCTGTCCACTTGTATCCTAGCTAGCCTTGCAGAACCTGTTTATCTGAGATAAACCCATTTCTATGTTTCCAAAGCCCATATGCTAAATCACTATAATAGCCAAAAACAGGATATTGATTAAATATTCACTTGATATTAAATGATAAAAGTACCTCATGTAGAAGTCTATTTAATGACACAAGAAACCATGATATTGAAGGTTACAAAACAGTAAGTGCCATATAATTACTAGATAAGTTAAAAATTATGCAAATGCCCAAATGCATAAAAAGAAGATTGGAATAATACACACTGAAGTATTAACAGATGCTATCCCTGGGAGGTAGTTTCTTTTTGTTTTAACTTCTCTTTTTTTCCCCATAAAAATATTTTTTATGACTAATAAAATGAGAGAAAATGTTACTTACAATAAAACAAACCCCAAACAGTTCATAAACAAGGACAGAATGGACAATATTATCCATATTAGCAGAATTCATAATTACATTTTCAAATAGGATAATTATGGCCACAGAAAAAACTGGGTTGGCATTTTCTCCGAGAATTGTGAGCTTTCTCTAAACTGTGCAGATCAACACCAACAACCCTTTAGTACTTTTAAGCACATAAAAATGAAAACCAAATACAAAATACTATTTTTGGTTATTCATACAAAAATTTAACTGTATTTATGATACTAACATTTGTGTAAGAAGAATATCCACCCACCCACGAACAAATACATCTGCCTATTCAGGCCTAAAATATCTCTGGAAAGATTCCTAAGGAAATGGTAATACTGGTTGTTTCTGAGGAGGCAAACAAATCAGTGAGGGACCAGGATAGAAGGGAGCTCTTCAACTGTAAACCTTTCTTACCATTTCCGTTTTGAAGTGAATCAAAATCATTAAAATAAAAAGTGGCCCAGCCGCGTGGCTTGGCTGGTTGGAGTGCCATTCTGAACACCAAAAGGTTGTGGGTTCAACTCCCCATCGAGATGCATACAGGAAGCAACCAATTGCTGTTTTTTTTCTCACATCAATGTTTCTCCCCCACCTTCCTTGTTCTACAAAATCAATAAAAATATACACTCAGGTAAGGGTTAAAAAAGTAAACACCACATACACACAAAAACAAACAAACAAAACTTTAATGGTATTGGTTTCCTAGTAAATAAAAATAACTAAAAGGTTGAATGACATGTTAACTAATTTAAATACCTATTTTTATATAATAGTTTGTCAAAAATATCCTTTTCCATATTAGCTTTCATGCCAAATGACTTCAAAATGTCTGTGTCAGCAAATGAAACAATCAAAGGCAGTTAGTTTCTTGATTTGACTTTGAAAATTTTTAGAGAAAAAATAAAAAAGAAATCACTGCTTTACCCATATATGTGCTTTCTAAAAATGTCTACATCTATTTTTAAAGAAGAACATGTTATGTTGTTATATAAAACAAAAAAAAATGTTTTTAAATCACGTCTTTCTGGCTGTTTAAAAATTAAACTTAAAAATCCTTTTTTTTTTTTTTTAAGTATCTTTGCAAAGGGCAATCTCTGTAAGAAAAGGAAGAAACAAGGACCCAAAGACATCAACCCTGTGCTACTACACACTAGCGTAGACCCACAAGGCTGGAGGACAGGGATGGTGACATGGAGTCAAGGAAGAAACAATTAAATCCGAATGTGAGTTCCAGGAAGACAGGCCATGCAAGGAAAACATATTTCTCACAGTCTCTTTTCTTAGCGGGCATAATGTCCAAACACCAACATGGTACTTGTGCTTGGGGCAGCATCAAGCTGACGTGTCATTAGCAAGGACTCATCTACCCTGTTCCAACTAGAAACCCTCAGGAAAGGAAAATCCAAACTAAAGCAGGTGACTGACAATTTCTTCCTCATCCATGGTTTTCCCTTTTCCAAAATCAGCAGGAAATGGCAGTTCCTATAGGCAGAGAGTTTAAAATGTACCAGAGTTACTGAGCCTGGGAAATATATTCATCCAGGAGGACCCTAACTCAAGGAAAAACTGAAGCAAACTAAGCAAACTAAGTGGACCTGGTTCAGGGAGAAGCTAATGTTCTGTCAACTTTGGTTCTGAACCAAGCTGCATGCTGCTGGAAGAACAGAAACAAGAAAAAATAACATTTAGCAAATCACTTTTTTCCTGTTAAGCCCAGAAAGGTCCCAGGGATCCTCTGCAACAGCCAAGTCAGATAGTGTGGCAGATGGGGTATGTGTCCTGGAAAATGAGAGCTACTACAAGCTGCAATTTTTGAGGTTGTTCATATTGAGACCTAAGCACCTTTGAGGAAGGGGTGGAAAATGGAAAGCAGAGAGCCGGGAGGGGAAAGAAAGGATACAGTAAGAAGGAGGCAAGAAAACAACAAGGAGGTTGGAGACAAAAGAGGGATCTATAAAGAGGGATATATCGCGACTATCCATACCATTGTCACTTTCTGAACAGTGAGAAAGACAACAAATCCACTTAAACTTGGTGATCTTATTCCTTCGGAGAGCTATGATCCCTGACCACAAAACCAGAAATACTGAAGAGCAGCAACACCACTCATCTTTGTTTTTCATCTTCAAAAACTCTCAGGTGCTGGGGAGTCCAGACTGCCTGCTGCTTTTCCTCTGTGCAGCCAGCAGCAGCCCTGGCAATGGGGGATCTAGTAGAAAAGGTGAAAAGGCGCCAGGCCAACGTCAAGGAGTCAATCATTCTGATGGATTTCATTTCTAAAGCCTTTATTTCAACATTTAGTGAACTGATGAATGATGGAGGGAAGGAAACACCAGCCCTCAAATGGAAAAAAAATCATTTGAAGATAAACGTTAAGTCCTAGAATGGGGAGAAAAGAAGTCCTGGGTTCCGTGGTAAACTTGATTATAACCTCAACCATAACAACTTAAATATTTCAGATAAACAGATATAGCAGTAACATAAGCAGAAGTGGGAACAAAGGAGCTCAACCTCCTAGCCTTCTCTTGTGGTGGGAGGAGGCTGGTGCCATTCCAGAGGTGGTAGAGATTTACCCTGCAGCTCTCTCAACAAACAGGCTACTACATTCAGTGCTCAGAGTAAGTATAAAGCATCACCCCGTGGTCACAGAACTGAGGGTGTGCGTGTGTCTCACACTGACACACATCCCTCAAATTTTGTCATTTTTGTCTACCACACAAAAACAAATCTTTGGTGTGAAAAGACTAAACTTTTATAACTGTAAAAGGTCAAGTAGGTCAATAGGTGTAAACAGGGCAAAAATCTTCTCTACAGGGTTTAGTTTTTAAAAAAATATATACTATTATTGATTTCACAGAGGAAGGGAAAGGGAGAGGTAGAAACATCAATGATGAGAGAGAATCACTGATCGGCTGCCTCCAGCATGTCCCATACTGAGGATCGAGTCCACAACGCAGGCACTGACTGGGAATTGAACCATGACCTTCTGGTTCATAGGTTGATGCTCAACCACTGAGTTACATGGTCCAGGTGTGACCACAGGTTTAGGAATAGATCTTTGGCGATTGCTAGTCCATTCCCCTCCTACACATAATGAAACTAAGAACTCACATACTAAAGATGGATCCAAGGCCATGGAGTTAGGTGAAAAACAAGGACTAACTGCCCTTCAGGCCTGGAGCTCTATATTTCCTTCAATTCCAGCCCACCCTGTGAGGTGGAGCCTGCGCCACAGGATGGAAATTGGTTGGTCTTTCTTTTTAAAAAATATATTTTTATTGATTTCAGAAAGGAAGGGACAGAGATAGAAACATTAATGATGAGAGAGAACCACTGATCAGCTGCCTCCTACACACCCCACACTGGGGATGGAGCCCGCTAATGGGGCATATGCCCCTTCGGGAAATCGAACCATGACCTTCCGGTTCATAGGCCGATGTTTAACCACTAAAACACGCTGGCTGGGCCAGTCTGCCTCTTTATAATGGCCCTCCCCAGACTCACTACTAGGAGTACTACACATTGATCAGTAAATGCTGTTACATCAGAGTCTGGTTAGAGATACCAGGAAGACTAATTGAGCCTTTCTGGATTCTTTAGTAAGAATATCTTTTAAGAAGATAGAAAATGTGTTCATTCTTTTATATATCACTAGGGGCCCGGTGCACAAAAATTTGTGCACTCGAGGTGGAGGGAGTCCCTCAGCCCGGCCTGTGCCCTCTGACAGTCTGGGACCCCTCAGTGGATGTCCTATGATGGCCCCAGTCTGCCAGGCGCCTTTTGTGTGTGTGTATGTGTGTGTGTGTGTGTGTGTGTGTGTGTGTGTGGCCACTGGGGACCTGCCCCCAGCAGCATCTGAGGCTCGGAGCAGTCCTCCTGTGTGTGTCTACCTGCTGGGGGCCTGCCCCCAGGTACACCGTGGAGGCTTGGAGCAGGCACCCCCTCTATGTTGATCTCTCAGACTCTTGCCCTCCCCTGCATGTTGTTCTCTTTTTTGAGCTGTGACCAGGGCTGGGTGCGGCCTGCCTCCCAAGCTTGCCTACTGCCCATCTTCCTCCAGCCACCAGAAAGCAGGGAAAACCCCGCCTTGTGGTCAGGCCAGCCTTTTCCTG
>PVJC01046833.1:0-13151 GCA_004026665.1 Murina feae
TGGGCAGTAGGCAAGCTTGGGAGGCAGGCCGCACCCAGCCCTGGCCACGCTCAAAAAAGAGAACAACATGCAGGGGAGGGCAAGAGTCTGAGAGATCAACATAGAGGGGATGCCTGCTCCAAGCCTTCACAGTGTGCCTGGGGGCAGGCCCCCGGCAGGTAGACACACACAGGAGGAATGCTCCGAGTCTCAGATGCGGCTGGGGGCAGGTACCCAGTGGCCACACACACACATACACACACACACACACACAGAAGGCGCCTGGCAGACTGGGGCCATCATAGGACATCCACTGAGGGGTCCCAGACTGTGAGAGGGCACAGGCCGGGCTGAGGGACTCCCTCCACCCCGAGTGCACAAATTTTTGTGCACCGGGCCCCTAGTTACCTATAAATATGAAAGAAATCACTTAAACAGCTTCTATCTAGAGATTACTTCTAGGTTTTTCACTATATTTGCGCATATATGGCAATTGAGGTGGAGGTGGGTAATTGTCTTAATGTGATGCAGGTGCTTCACAGGATCATTACATTAAAACCACAGTGTCTCTAGCCCATCATTCCAAGTACTTGTCAGTGATCCACATCAGCTCATCTGCTCTCTGACATTGTAAAAGGTCTTACACACATTTATCACCATTATTTGCAGGAAATTTTTATAGCATTCTTTGTAGGTGATGAGGTACATTTCCAGTAACATCTTGCAAAATATACATCTAACAAGACCAAAAATAAGATTGTGAAAATTTGAAGTCTACTATCTGACATACAGCCTTGGAAGTAGCACAATTTTGGCCAATCATCAGCTTTCACACAAGCATTTTGGCCAAGAAGAAGTTTAGTTAACTTGTTGGAAAACCAAAAAAGTGTGCCCAACCTAAGTAGTTATTGTTATTGCAAAATACTCCTTTTTTTCTTTAGGAGATATGTTTTAGAAGTATTTGCTGTTGACTAGGACCATTACGTTTAATGCTTGATATAAAATGAGCATAACATGTAGGCTCTGATTATTCCCAATCATTTCAGATAGTAGTATAAATATCTACAGTAGACTTGAATTTTTAGTCTTCCTTCGTCAGTCAGTTTGGTTATGTGATTCACTCACTGTGCTGCTGGCAGCTTGTCACGAGATCAATGTTAACATTGGGAAGTTAAAATAATTTAAAATAAGAGATCTGGGAGACATTTGACATCAAACATGGAGGATATTGTTGAAAATGTGGTAAGAAATATGTATTCATTTTTTATTTGCTGAGAAATTTTATCTTAATTTTTGGCAAATGATAAGCTAATTTCTTGTGATTCCAATGACCTTAGATATAAGTCCACCATTAAGAGTGAACTTCATAAAAAATGAGGGCCAAGAATATACATATACATATGTATATATGTATATGTGTGTATATATATATATATATATATATATATATATATATATATTCTTCAGAGCAAGAAGCGGAAAAAGTGATGAGGCTGTCAGAGAAAATATATGAAGTAAAATTGACTTTCATATAAAACTTTGGAGGAAGACTATACAGTAAGAAAGGAGAAGTTAGTGACTGTATTTCAGTTAAAATAGCAGCAGTAAAACAGAACTCCAATTATGAAATCTATTTTGTAAGAAAAATATTTATTTTCCCCAAAAAATTATAGACCATCTAGTGGGACCTCACATGGAGGCCATTTGACAGATGGTCAAAGAAAAATGCAGGCATCTGTTGATCATATTTATTAATTCTGACACCTTCTTAAAAATTCAGAGATATGAATCATACTTTCAAAAGGAAAAATTGTAAGACATATATACTCTAATAGCTACCAGACCTAGCTTTAAAACTCTTTTCTTCAAACTGCCATAACCTGAAAAGTATCTTTGGGCTGAGAGTAACTGTTCTTGCTGCAGAAATGCATCAGGTCAATTTTGGAAGAAATAGTTTAAAATATTTATATAGAAATCTATTAAACCTAGATGTTTACAAATATCAGACAGAAATTCTGCCCAGTTACTTTCTGTGGTTTAATGGGAGGAGCCATTGTAGAGGAAATTTATTTTTAATATTGGATTTAATGTAAATCAGGTAATGACATTTTACAAATCTCTGTGTACCTTGTACTTCATCAGACATTGTATAATACTAGAGGCCAGTGCACAACATTTGTACACTGGGGTTGGGAGGGGTGGAGGTCCTTCAGCCCAGCCTGCACCCTCTAAGCTGGCAGGCGGACATCCCCCAAAGGATCCTTAGTGCTGCCCGGGGTCAGGAGAGGCTCAGGTCAACGCCGCTGCACTTGCCAACCATGAACCAGGCTTCTGGCTGAGTGACGCTCCCCCTGAAAGAGCACACTGACCACCAGAAGGCAGGTCCTGTGCTGAGTATCTGCCCCCTTGTGGTGAGGGTGTATCATAGTGACCAATTGTTCCATGATTTGGCTAATTTACTCATTAGCCTTTTATTATATAGGATTATTATATAGGATACCTTTGGAGAGCAAGTAGTGAAGGTGGGGGCATCTGCTCTTGAAGTTGTGGAAAAGAGTAAAGCCAATGACATCATTCTGATAGTACCAACCTTCCTGATGTAAGGTAAACTGAGAATCATTATTAGACCCCTACTATATAACGAGTAGTATAATTTGCAATGAGGAAACATCATAAGAAAAAACAAAACAAAATAAATCACAGTGTGTGTTCTTGAGAAGATTGGTGCTAGAAAGTCTTTACCAACTCAAAATTCATCTTTGTTACAATACCCCACTATTTCTGACCTTTGTCCTTAGCACATGAAGTGGCTTCTTTCCAACAGCGTAGCTCTTCCTTATTCCCATGACTTAGCTCATGTGAGTTCTAGGGAATCCTACTTTCATATCCCATTCCTTGCCTCACTCAGGCTGGAGACATCACTCTGTTTTTCCGCCCCTGGAGTCTCCTGCCTTGTCCTGTAAACAACCTGGAAGCAGAGCTATTGCTTCCTCACCTTTCTATTTTCAGCATCTAGCCCAGCTGCCAGTCCTGGCCAAACAGTGCCCATGGGAGGAGGCAGTGAAGGAGTGGCTGGAGGGCGTTGCCCTGGCCAGTACTCTGGGAATGCAACACCATCTATTTGTCCAGGTCAGAGAGGAGTTTACAACTATTGAGGGAACTTTGGAGTTCATATCACACTTCTGTACAACACACGTCTTTCTAATCCAGGTTTTGTTTTGTTTTGTCTTTAAATTCACTTTGTTTTGACAATTTGAATGAGAAGAGGAGGTGATGGCAGATGTAGGTGATGGTGTCAGAAGAAGCTGCCATTTCCCTTCATATAATTGTATCCAGAGGCAAGACAAGCAACAACCTTTTATCTCATTTTTCAAGTATATGATTGTGTTTTCATCTTTTTGTATCAGGAGTTTCAGAAGGGCAGACACTTTCCCTTGGGGTCAGGGTGAAGAAGGATTAAAAACCAGTTAATAATAGTATCTAATCCAATAAAAGAGTGATATGCAAATTAACCATCACTTCAAGAAACCTAAGCCACACCCATCAGCCAATCAGAGCAGCTGTATGCAAATTAACCCAGCCAAGACGGTGGCCGGCAGCCATGGAGCCAGAGCAAATAGGAGGCTTCCCTTGCACCAGTGATGGAGTTGAAACTGCCTGCCTAGGCCAGCCGGGCCTCTGCTCAAGGCAACAAAGTTTCAATTATGGAAGATAAATAAACCCCAGAAACCTGATTCCAGCCAGCCTCTCTGGGATGTTGGGTCAATAGAAGCTGTGGCAGCCTGAAAACAGTCCTCAACCCCTCACCCAGGCTGGCCACACCTCCATCAGGTGAGAGTGCCCACTGGGGGGCTTGGCCAGCCTGCAAACAGCCATCAGCTTCTCACCCAGGCTGGCCAGGCATGCCACTAGGTGGAGATCCCCCAAGGGGTCCCAGACTGCGAGAGGGCACAGACCAGGCTGAGGGACCCTCCCTCCTGCCTTCCCCCAAGTTCACAAATGCAATGGGCCCCTAGTGTAAAAATAGGCCTGCTGGAAATAGCATTCATTTTCTGTATTTTTACCTTATGACCCTGGGTATAACATATTCAATATGTTATATTGTCAGTGGTTTTGAATAGAATTGAATTAAACTGAATCATATGCCCTTCTCCCTACTTTCTACAAATCACCTCATAAATACAGTTGAATGTGTGTGTGTGTGTGTATTTAAGTATACAGAAGGAGAGAGTAAGAGTAAGAGAGGGCTTTCCCTCACTTTTAAAAATAGGGAAATCTGGCTATAAAAAAATCAATGTTGTCTTTAGTGGATCTATAGATTTGAATGCTGTCCAAAGTGTCCTGTCCCCTGATGCAACTGATGAATCCAAAGAAAAGAGAGGGAAAATGAAAAAAGAAAAAGTAGAGTGGTTGATGGTAATAATGAGACATGCTTTTTGTTCATTAAAATATAAAGCTGCCACCAGGCTTTGTTGTGGACATGAGTGACCTCAAGTCAAACAGAGACTTGAGGTGGATATGACCCTCAGACTCTTGCCTCATCCACTGCTTTCTGTGTAGTCTGTACCAAGTTGCAAGTCTCCTGGAGGACCACACAGCAGTGCTTGTGTGTCTGCACATAAATCTTAAATGGATTTTTTTTTTTTACTTTTAAAAGACTGGTAGACCATGGATCTTGTAGTTATGAGATAATGCACTTCATCTCCACTCTCACCTCTCACCATGTCACTCTCCCAAAGGAGACAAACAGAAAGATGTGGAAGTATGAGGAGAAAACAGGAAAAGGATAAGGAGCTTGTCTTTTACAAGATGAGACTGTTTCCGCTACTGCCTTGGGAGGCTTGCATATCTAAACTAATAAAGGCATAATATTGAAATTAACTGTCTCTTCAGGATGGGTAAGCCATGCCCACCAGCCAATCAGAGTGACTGTATGCAAATTAGCCCAGCCAACATGGAGGCCGCCACTCACGGACCTGAGTAAACGCCAGCTTCCATTGCAGCAGGAGTGAAACTGAAACTGTTTGCACACCTTGGCCAGCCGGCTCAGCTTATCCTGGCTCCAGGCAAAACATATTTGCAACAAAGTCTCAATCATATAAGACTCAGGAGCTGAAACAAACAGCAGGCTGGGCCCACTACTATCATTACCTGCCTAAGAAAGGGCTTAAAGGAACAGTGTATCAATTATAGAAACCATGAGCTGAAGCAGAAATGAGGCTTCGTTATCTGCCTATCCTCGGCTTAAAGGAACAGTGCATCAATTATAGAAGATAAACAAACCCCAGAAACCTGCTTCCAGCCAGCCTTGCAGGGACATTGGATCAATGGGAGCTGTGAGCAGCCTTAAAGCCTGAAAATGCCCCTAAGCCCGTCACTCACGCTGACCACACCCCAATGGGGTGAGGGTTCCCACTGGGAGGCTTGGCTAGCCTGCAAACAGCCATCAGCCCCTCACCCAGGATGGCCAGGTACCCCAGTAGGGATCCAAAACCTGAAGGAACTGTGGGCAGGCTGAAAGTCTGAAAACGTCCCTCAGCCCATCACCCACGCTGACCACACCCCAATGGGGTGAGGGTTCCCACTGGGAGGCTTGGCCAGCCTGCAAACAGCCATCAGCCCCTCACCCAGGTTGGCCAGGTACCCCAGTAGGGACCCAAAACCTGAAGGGGCTGTGGGCAGCCTGAAAATGGCCCTCAGCCCATCATACAGCTGACCAGGAATGCCAGCAGGTGGACATCCCCAGAGAGCTGTGCCCTCTCAAATTTTTGTGCACCAAGCCCCTAGTCACTAATATTGCCCTTCCATCCAGTCTCTACTGTATCCATTGGACTATGTGAGAGGAAACAACCAATCCAGTGGAAAGCCATTTTGCAATGAAATGAAGTAATATTGAGAGGCTTTGGGACAGCTGATGCCATGAAACTTCCTCATGGGTTGAGACTTTGAGATATTTAGCAGGAGAACCTAATATAGCATTCCACTCAATGAATTTATTGGAATAGCATTGAACAAAATCCACTATGAGTATTTCTATTCTATTAATTAACTTAAACATATGCCATATAAACATATTGTGTTTGTTGAAATGCTGCAGGGCTTTTAAATGAAGTAATATTTTCATGGTCATTAAATTAAGAAAAAAATTTTGTGTGTCATAGTTGTTCAAAGTTGTCTTAAGAGTATGGTTTTAGCAGATATAAAAATTAAAAATAAAGGTACATGCCACATCTAACGCAAATTAGATGGTTAATTTGGGAAAATTTGCTTTACCGTGTTGAGCTTCAGTTTTTGTGAAGATTCAATTAAATCATTTAAAACACAACAACACTTAGCCAAATGGTAGACATAAACTAAATACTTAATAAAAAAAGAATTAATTATAAAAATTAAAGTTACCTGATAAATCTATAAACAAAAGGATACAATTAGATACCATATCATTACTATTTTAGAAGAGATTAATACTAGTAATAATCCCCATGAGTCTCATCATGTACTTCAACAACTTCCAGTGCAAAGTACAGAATTAGATGTAAGGCCAGACTATTTAGAAACTCAGCAAATACTGTTATTTCTTCATATACAAAAAAAAAAAAAGACAAAAAAGTCAAGAATATATATTTCTCTGTATGATGGCTCCTTTTTGTGCTCTTTCCAAGGGCATTGTTATAGACAAAATAAATGCTAGTTCAAAGAATTTTAATGTTACAAAACTTGAGTAGGAAAATAAAGACTGAGACAGCATATTGTTGAGTGGAAGAATCTTATGTATATTCATACTCTACGGGATTTTTTCAAGAGTAGAAAGAATAATTTAACTGAGCCCTTGAGTTATTTTAGCCTTATTTTGGACACCAATCTGCTCTCAATTATCTTAGAATCTACCAGGCCCAAGCCCCCCAAATCAAGCTCTCCTAGAATTCTATATGAATTCACATTTAGACTAGTGTGTCTACTTTAGTAAATGTTTTTCTTTCATCATGGTTAAGGTTATATGGGAGATATATTTTTTTCATTCCAGATGATTGACTGTTTTGCGTTATGATTTCATGGCTTATGTTACTTGATGCACTTTAAAAATGCAGTTCTAGATTCTTCATTTAAAAAACATTTCCACCTATAGATTATTAACTTAAGAAGTCTAAGTCGAAGAGGATCCTATCTGCTAACTGTTAGCATTACGGAGCTGTCAGCGTGGAAAGTACGATAAAACCTCTGGCCAGTCCCCTGAGACAGCTCTTGGGAGCTGTCAGGCTGAACGCAGGAAACCGTTTTGTTTGCTGCACAGAATTCCTGCGACCGCTGCCTGCACGCGGGCAGCGGAGTGCGTGCTGGCATTGGCCTTCCCCCCTGGGTGCAATGCTTGGAGCATTGCTGCCATTGAAATAGGATGGATCAGTTCCAAGTGGCATGATTGGAACAGACCGTGCAACTTTATTAGAGAGACTGAAGCTTGCCTTTGGTCCTGAAAGAACTAAAGAACTATTACGTAAGTCTTAAACAATCTTTACTGTTGTATGAGGGAATGAGGTCGCTGCATCCATTTTATGCTGATCATCCTGCAATAATGGGAGGCAGGATGCAGCAGCATGCATGCAGAGTGCATGGTTTAAGCTCCCAAATAAAGCTCAGCGTGACATTGCTAACAACACAAAACAAAGCTGGGCATATATTTATACTAGCAGGTCCAGGGGTAAGCATTTTCATATTGAGAGTTTTATATGCGTTAGATATATTGCTGTTAGATGAAAATGGTCATGTATCTTGCTAACAATTTTTAAAAGTCAATATTGAGATGCTTTCCTGTGGCACAAGATGGCACTTTAACTTCAGAGATCCCATGTAATTTCCAAGAGCTTTCTCCTTGCAGAAAGAAAACAAGCAGTAGTTCCCCCTCTGAAAGCAGACACCAGTTAGAAACAGGGAAAGAAAAGCAGAGAATAGTTTTGCAATAGAGAAAGAGTCTGCAATATAATGTGAGAAAGGGTGGGCAGGGCAGGGCAGGGCAATAGATGTAATAATCTTTTATTTAACGAGTTCGGAATTTGAAGGGTACGTGAGTTATTTCACATGGGAACAAAGAACACTTCCAGAAATATTATCTTTCATTCTAAACCTTATATAGTCCCTCATCAATATAACTTTCTTGAAATATGACTGAGATACTCTATTGAGAATCACAACTTCCATTCATCCTGTTCGTATTATGGTACTTGACGAGGTGCTTGTAGTCATACCGCTGCCACTGCTGTTGCAGTTCTGGGGTGTGCATGTGTGTGTTTTCTCTCCCACAAGGAGTGGCAGTTCGTGTCCTTAGCTGATTCCTCTGAAGGTGATTGTTCTCCTTTACATGCATGGTGACGTTTCTGTGTCAGGGCACCCTACTACTAGGCACCCCCATGGTCTAGTGCTGTCTAGGCACCCTCTTTGGAAGGAGCAGAGGGTGGTGCTGAATTTAAGGTGCATGAGCTTGTCAGAGTCCCTCTCGCCCTTCTCACTTTCATGGTGAGCTGAAAGCATCGTGAGCTCATGGCCTTCTCTGTCCCTCATTTTATTGGATGGTTTTAGTCAGGATACTTAAAAATCTTTGGGATAAATGTGTCCTATTGCTGTCCCCAGTAATATCCATTATAAATGATCTGTTATAACCAAAAGAAGTGGCAGAGCAAAAAAAAAAAAAAAGGAAAAAAAAGGCTAATAACCTACCATAATTGGATTTTTATAAAATATAAGTATATTTTGCTTCATTGCTTTTAAGAATCACAAGAAACAAAATTATAGTAATTATTTAAGGACATGTAATAATCATAATGAAAGTAACAGCCTTTCAGTTATAGAGTACATGGAGGTGTAATGAGCATTTTCATGGGTATCCTTTCTTTTATAAAAAAACTTTAAACCTACAGTTATCAGTCCTTACTTGGAACAACTGACTTCACTCTTATCAATTTAGGCAGCTAGCGGTTTGTGTCCTATCTCATGGCCGGGGAAGTCAGGCATGGTGTTACATACAGTCAGGACAAAGTAGTCAGCAAAGCTGCCCCAACCCCCCTCCCACCCCCCACTGCAGGACTGTTGGCAGCTGCTGCTCAGGACTGTCCCTCTGTGGGCATGGGGCTACTGCAGAAAGGGCATATATCTTTGCCACCTGCTTACAGATAACCCTCCCACACCCACATTTTAGGAATTCAAATAACTTTGCTAACACTTAAACCATAGGACTGCTAAAAGAAAATCTGGGAAACATACTTTTTTCTTATTTTTCTACCTTGACAAAGTGGGTGCACAATATATGAAGTGTGGCAATATAAAGAGATGGTTTCAACGCTTTGGGGAATATATGAACTCCAGGTGGTTTAAAAAAATACTTTATTATTCTGTTGTTTCAGATGAAAATAGTTAAAACTTAGAAATTTTGAAGTCCAAGTCCTTTGAAGAACACCAGATCTGCTCTGCAATTGTTAATATATGCAAAATTATAATACTTTAACATTTAAATGTTCTGTATTGTTAAGACCTCTTGGGAAATCTCACCCCTAACTGAGCTTATTTCTATGTATTAGAAACATTCACTTTAAAATGTGAGACCTCAGTTTCATTTTAGTAGAGATATGCTCATTATGTATCTATCCCTAAGGCTAAAAGAATTTCTGGCACAAAGGCAAAATCAGTTGGCTCTAGCATAGGCAAAAGATAATAGTAACTGTAAAAAATCAAACTTCTTGCAGGAATGATGGCCCTGGTATTTCAGAAGGGATTTTTATTTTAGGAAAATAATTATTTGATGTTATATTTTGTATATAGAGAAAAAAACCCACAATAGCCTAAAGTATGAGAAATTTATAATTCAAACACTCTCCAGTGCTACTTTTGGTTAATTATATCCAAATCTTAAACTGTTGTTATCTTTTTTCATTATTTTTTATAGTCTTATTTTTTAAAGATATGTTTTTATTGAAGAAAGAAGAGGGAGAGACGGAAACATCAATAATGAGAAAATCATCCATCGGTTGCCTCCTGCACACCCCCTACTGGGTATCGAGCATGAAACCCAGGCATGTACCCTGCCTGACTAAGAATCTAACTGTGACCTCCTGGTTCATAGGTCACTGCTCAACCACTGAGTCACACAGGTAGGCATTTTTCACTGTCTTTTCTACCTCTGTACAAGGATACTAACGCTTATCTTCCCCTCCCTTTCTGGGCTTTGTCTGTGAAGTTCTGTGCTTTCTACTGCATTACTTTTCTCTGTCTCCCAGAGGTGGTTTCTATAGTTAAGATAAGGTGCAGCCTGGAAGTTACCCCTTTGATATAGCCAGGCCTCATTAAAATCTAAAGTTTTAGAAATGTATAAGAATATCTTTTGTAGACACTTTTCTATATCTACTTATTTCTTAAGTACTGGATTTTTCTCACTGGCGGTAACCTAATACCATACATTTATGAAAAATGGAAATGTTCTGATTCCTGAAGCTGGGGAGGATGTGGAGTAGCTCAGAATGGGTAAAAGACCTCGAGGATTGGAACAAGGATCTCAGTGCTACCAAAATCTTTTCTGTCTCCACTTGGGTTCATTTTTTATACAGTCTCTATCCACATGGCAGGGCAATGACAACTGGCAGTGCCAGCTTCCTGTCACTCAAGTAACTTGTCCTCGAGGAAACAGAATGTCTTACTTCTAGCAAGCAGTTTGCCAACCTCAGAACACCATGGAACTGAAGATATTTGGGTACCTGGTCAATGGACCAATAGCAATTACCAGCAGTCCGGGGCACTAGGATATTTTTGAGGACTGTGTTAGATGACCAACCCTAGGGAAATGAAGACGACGGCTGACAACCTCACTGTGACCATGAGAAAGGGAAAAAGTCTCCCTAAAGGAAAAGGCCACCGTTCAGAACACAAACAGAATGAGACCACACAAAGTTAACCAACATTATGCCCTACACTGTCTTCTCCTTATATAGACCCATGAGTCTTCTCATGCTCTAAGTACATGGTTCAATATCTCCAGGGCCTCTGCAAGTAGTTTAATTTTCCCCCATAGATTTGGGGGAAGAAATTATAAAGAACAAATAGGAGCCACCTGGGATACAGTGATTGAATAACCACTAGATGAAAGAAAGCATCAGAAGTTGTGAGTATTATTATTCCTGCTACTGCTGCATTTCTTTAATTCTCAAGTCTCCACGAATTTAAGGTAAATTTAGGGATAGCCACTTTATTATTCCTTTTCCCAAAAACAAACATAGGATTATATCAGATTTCCTTCCTTATGCTCCCACAGCACTATTTTGATGATTACATCCAAGGTAAAATGGAGAAAACTTAAAGTTCTTAGGACTTATGATGTCTGGTCCCTTGCCCTCTCTACTTATATAAGGCTAATCAAATTAAGCAATGCATGAAATTAAGACCCAAAATAAAGTTTAAGAAAGAGACAAATTATTGTATCCTTCACCCTTACCTGTAGTAGCATGGAATACTCTTATGAAATGTGTCTTATAGGATTGTTGTCATATAAGCAGAAATGGTGGAGAAAGATTTTCTGGGATGCATAGATGTTATATGGAAACCATAAAAATTATTTTACAAATATCCTAAGGAGCAGGGTCTGAGTGGCATTCTGAAATCAATAGAAGACACCCATCAATTCAGCATTAAGAGTTTATATAGTCTCAGTGCTGATATTTGACCTGGAGGTTATAGGCACTCTCAGACTATACAAGGAGTAAAGCTTCTGGAATTATTTTTGGAGGGGAGGAGTGAGGGAAGGGAATCTAAAAAATACCCTTCCATACACATTTACTAGATCTTATCAGCACAACTTCACTTGTCTGCATCAGTGTTCAGTGGTTGGTCTATATTTCAAAAGTACAACTTGGATCATGATTGAGAATAAGTTATCTAACTATTTCTGTTCATAAGAGGAAACCCATACATGATGAACTCACAAGAGTCCAAGAGACATGACTGGGTTAGTTATTTTTGTTTGTGATCATTCCATTCTTTGTCAACCTGGTATATAACATTGCAGTGACATTTCTAATACTTGTATGTTCATTGCCTATGCATCCTTATCTGCCACTAGATTATAATACATATTTTAAAAATAGCTTTATATTACAAGGCAAATATGTATTCAAAGTTTATATGAAAATAGTAGATTCTATTAGAAACTTAACAGGGAGCTATTGAGCCTTGTCATTTATGACTTAGCATAATATCTACCCCATGGTAGCATTTTAATAAGTGTTTACTAAATTAAAATGTAATTTTTATCAATAATAACATCATGAGCATACTGAGAGTCAACATAATGAATACTTGTGTCTCTTTGGCTGGAAAAATGTTACTTATTCAGGCCTTAGGTTTGAAAACATCTTCAAGTGACTCAAAATGAGTTGTAATAATCATTAAAACTTCTCAAAAATAATCTGGTTCTGCCTCTTCTACACTCATGGAAGAATTGTACTTTCTCTGCCCCTGGGAGAGAAAGTCTCATGAGGGTATGAGACTTATTTTGACAATAAAAGATGAATGAAAGTGATTTGTGTCATTTCCAAGTCATAGCACTAAGAGCTTGAGAGTGATTTACCACATTTATTTCTAAGTTAAATAAACTTTTCTTTTTTGAAAATATATCTTGTTGATTTTTTACAAAGAGGAAGGGAGAAGAAGAGTGATAGAGAGTTAGAAATATCGATGAGAGAGAAACATTGATTCAGCTGCCCCTGCACACTCTCTACTGGGGATGTACCCACAACCAAGGTACATACCTTGACTGGAATCAAACCTGGGACCCTTCAGTACACAGGCCAATGCTCTATCCACTGAGCCAATCATGTCAGGGCTAAATGAACTTTTCTATAGAAACCATAAAAATGAGATAACCCATCCCTAAGGAATATCATTGAACTAAAAAGATTCAATTATGAGGAAGACTTAGACAAAAAGACTTTTTAGACACAGTTGGCATTTATTAAATTCACAATAACAATTTGAGATTACAAATAGACTCTTTGTACTTAGACATGGGACTTAGCTGTATTTAAGGTCATAATAACTTTTCTAGCTGTTAAGTATTATATTTATCTTTTTTAGACTAACCTAAAATTGTTGCCAGATTACAAATGACTACTTCATTATTTATAACTAGGGGCCCGGTG
>PVJC01046834.1:0-13151 GCA_004026665.1 Murina feae
TTTTTATGGTTTTCCGTCTTACATTTAAGTCCTTTATCCATTTTGAGTTTATTTTTGTGTATGGTGTAAGTTGGTGGTCTAGTTTAATTTTTTTGCATGTATCTGTCCAATTTTCTCAACACCATTTATTGAAGTGACTGTCATGACTCCATTGTATGTTCTTGCCTCCTTTGTCAAATATTAGTTGAGCAAATTGGTTCGGATTGATTTCTGGGTTTTCTATTCTGTTCCATTGTTCTATATGCGTATTCTTGTGCCAGTACCAGGCAGTTTTGAACACTGTGGCTTTGTAATACAGCTTGATATCTGGTATTGAGATCCCACCTACTTTTATATCCCTTCACCATCAGTCTCTGTGCCTCTTTTTTTCTGAAGTGGGTTTCTGTAGACAGCAGATATATGGGTCATGTTTTCTTATCCACTCAGTTACCCTATGTCTTTTTATTGGGGCATTTAATCCATTTACATTTAAAGTTGTTATTGAAAGGTACTTGTTTGTAGTCATTTCTATTTTATTCTTTATACCTGTGTTCCTTCTGCCCTTCCTATTTCTTCTCTTTACAGCAAACCCTTTAGCATTTCTTGTATTACTGGTTTGGTGGTAATCAACTCCCTTAGTCTTTTTTGTCTGTGAAGCTCCTGGTTTCACCCTCAACTTTGAATGATAGCCTTGCTGGGTACAGTATTCTTGGATTCAGACCGTTGCTTTGCATGATTTTGTGTATTTCATTTCATTCCCTTCTGACCTGAGGTGTGTCTGTTGAGAAATCGTGAGTCTGGTGGGAGATCCCTTGTAGGTAACTTTCTGTCTCTCTCTGGCCACTTTTAAGATTCTTTCTTTGTCATTGGTGTTTGCCAATTTAATTATAATGTGTCTGGTGTCAGTCTTTTGGGGTTCATCTTGTTTGGGACTCTGTGAGCTTCTTGGACTTGTGTGAGTTTTTTCTTCACAATATCAGGGAAGTTCTCTGTCATTATTTCTTCAAAAAGGTTTTTTATTGCTTGTTAAGTTTCCTCTCCTTCTGGCACCCCTATTATGCAGATGTTGTTTCATTTCGTGTTGTCCCAAAGTTTCTTTAGGCCAGCTGTTCTCAACCTGTGGGTCACGACCCCTTTGGCAGTCAAATGACCCTTTCACAGGGGTCACCTAAGACCATCCTGCATATCAGATTTACTTATGATTCATAACAGTAGCAACATTTCAGTTATGAAGTAGCAACTAAAATAATTTTATGAGAGACTGTATTTAAAGGGCCAAAAGGTTGAGAACCACTGCCTTAGGCTCTCCTCCTGAGTTTTATTTTTTTTCTAAATGCTGCTCTGCTTGAGTATTTCTTCCTACCTAGTCTTCTAGCTCACTTATGTGGTCCTCCACTTCTTCTACTCTACTGTTGATTCTTTCTATTGAGTTCTTTATTGCAGCTATGTCGTTTTTCATTTCCTCTTGTGTCTTGTTTTCTTATCCATTCAGCTACCTTATGTCTTTGGAATATTTAAGACATTTACATTTATAGTTATTATTGATAAGTATGTATCTATTGCCATTTTATTTTTTAACTATATTTCTGTGTTGTTTTGTTGTTTGTTGTTTTGTTGTTGTTGTTGTTCTTCTTCTTCTTCATCTTATTCCTCCTCCCCTTCCTCCTCCTCCTCCTCCTCTTCTTCTGGCAAACCCGTTAACATTTTTCGTAACATTGATTTGGTAACAAATTCCTTTAACTTTTTCTTATCTTGGAAGCTTTTTATTTCTCCTTCAATTTTAAATTATAACCTTGATGAGTAAAGTAGCCTTGGTTGTATGTACTTGCTTTTCATCCCTTTGAATATTTCATGCAACTCCCCTCTGACTTGAAGTGTTTCTGTTGAGAAATCAGCTGACAGTCTTATGGCAGCTCCCTCGTATGTAACTGACTGCCTTTCTCTTGTGGCTTTTAATATTCCCTCTTTGTCTTTAACTTTTGCTGTTTTAATTATGTTGTGTCTTGTTGTGGGCCTCTTTGAGTTCACCTTGTTTGGGACTCTCTGCACTTCCTTGCTTTGTATGTCTTCTTCACCAAATTAGAGAAGTTTTCAGTCATTATTTCTTCAAATTGGTTCTTGATCCCTTGCTCTCTCTTTTCTTCTGGTATCTCCATAACATGGATGTTGTTACACTTCACATTGTCCCAAAGGTCAATGGTCCTCATTTTTTAAAATTATCTTTTCTCTTAGCTGCTCTGATTGGGTGTTTTATTCCACCTTATCTTCCAAATCACTAATTCGACTCATCACACCTACTCTTTATTTCTAGGCTAGTCTTTGTTTCACACATGGCATTTTGTTGTTGTTAATCCTCACCTGAGGATATTTTTCCATTGATTTTTAGGGAGAGCAGAAGAGAGAGGGAAAGACAAAGAGAAACACAATGTGAGAGAAACACATTAATTGGTTGCCTCCTGTATGAGCCCTGTCCAGGACCCAGGGTTAAGGAGGAGTCTGCAACCAAGGTATGTGCCCTTGAGCAGAATCAAATCTGGGACCCTTTGGTCCACAGGCCGATACTCTACCCATTGAACCAAACTGGCTAGGGCTGGCATTCTTCATTTCTGACTCTTCCTTCTTTATGCTTTCCATGTCCTTTTTTATGCTTTTGAGCATCCTTATAATCATTATTCTGAAATCTGTGTCAGATAAATTGCTATCTCCATTTTATTTAGCTCTTCTTCTGGATAATTATCTACTTCCTTCATTTGGGGCCTCTGTCTTTGTATCCCCATTTTGGTTGCCTCTTTGTGTTTGTTCCTGTGTATTAGGTAGATCTGCTATGACTCTAAGTCTTGGTAAGGTGGGCTTATGTAGTATGTGACCTGCAGGAAGGACCCTGTGGCTCACTCTCCCTGATTGGCTGAGCTGGGTGTTCTAAAAATGCCCCTTATGCATGTTATATGGGCTCTCCTGTTGTAATTAAGTCTTGATTGCTATTGGCCCCTTTGTGCATGGGCTCTACCCTCAGGCTGGCTGACAGTGTGGCTCAACCCCAACACACTGTGCCAGCTGCTGAGCAGGTAATAGTCATACAAAATGGAATTCGCCTCAACAGAGTTTGGTGCCTGATAAGATCTCCCTGTGAATATGCTGTTTATAAAGCTCTTGGAGAAAATGCTGAGAAAAAATGGCAGTGGTATAGGCAGAGGTATCCAGTACCTTGTCAGGAACAGATAGGGTAAACGGCTGAAACGAGTAGCATCCAGCCTGAATTGGCAGTGGAGATCAAGCTGGGAGACAACCTGCAGCTGGGTAAGGCAGAAGTCTCCTGAGGGAGGTAAAATCAGGTTTTAGGAATGATATTCTGCCAGATCTGATCCCTGAGGATCGGAAGCCTCCACACGGCACTGGCGCCAGCACCGGCACCCAGTCGCGACTCCTGAGATAGGCGCAGTGGAAAGAGGGTCCACAGAACTACTGGTCAGCAAGGGATTCTGGATCCGGGTTCACAATCAGGAAAGGGCTGGGGTGTGTGGGCAAGAGAGAAGCGTGCCCCCTCAAAGTGGATTCTACATCTGGGTCCACAGTCACTAAAGACTGAAGTGTAATGGCAGGAGAGGCGTGCGCAGCCGCAGCCTCTCCCGCCTCTGTAGCCAGTGCCTTTCGGCATTGAGCCTTGTACATAGGGCCTTTTGGATACAGACACTTACCTGTGGCTGGAGTGTGGGAGAAGGTGCCAAGTTGTGGAATCTGGAGAGAGAGGGGGGTACCAGGAGAGGTGGCAGCAAGTTTAGTGCTGACTCATGCCAGAGCCTGGGACCTGGGCAACCATTGTGCCCTGAAGAGACAACCCTTCCCTCCAATATTCAGGCAACCGATAGAGCCACACCCAGATTCCACCCTGAACTGTAAAAAGGATTAAAAAAATAGAAAATCCTAAACAGTCCCTGAGAGTCCAAAGAGACTGGCCTAAAGAGAGACTTTTGGTCCCAGCAATCAGATCCTGAGAAACACAACAGTACAGAAGACTGGGATCTTAAGCCAGCCAAAGGAACATTTTATTTCTTCATTTTTATTTTATTTTTATTTTTTTATTACTTTGTTATCTTTCCTTCCTTTCTTTCTTTCTTTGTTTTTCTGTTTGTGTTTATTGCTTTATTTTCTATTTCTCTTCACTTTATTTTTCCATCACTCCATTTTATTTTATTTTTTTTTTGCTATTTTTATACCATTTTTGAAATTAAACTTTTTGTAAATTTATTTTTTTCTTTCATTCTCTTTCCTCTTATCCACCCATCCCCCTTCTACTTCCTCTATAATGAACTGAGCTCCTCCCCATATTCCTCCAATTCTTAACCTTATCTTCTCTATATAAGCTCAGCATCTACAGATTCTGCTCTCAGCCTCTCTGCTGTGGGTGGTTACTTATAGTGGGGTTATTATTGTCATGAGTATATTCGTGTTTTGGTCCCTTTGTGTGGTGTCTTGTTGAGGTGAATTTTATCCTGTCTGGCCAGGTGCTACAGAGTGAATCTCACAAACAGACACCTGTAGAGGAAATTCCATCCACGAACAGATCAATAATACCCCAGACCCAACTACAGAGGCAGTAAGAAGGTGGCAGTGAGAGAGAGAGCATAAGTCAGTGAGGGAACAAAAGGGGAGTGTGTGGTCATGTGGAATGTGCCTGTGTGTATGTGAGTGAGGCACAGATAGATCCCACAGTGGTCTGGCTAAATGAGCTTCCTTAACTAGGCAGCTTCTGCTACCATTGTAAACAGTTCCAGGAGGCCAGCCCATCCTCATAGGCCTAGCATTTTTAAGGGGAGAACTGCTGTAACTGGGAGCCAGACCTCACCCCCACCCAGGGTGCCCTCAGATAACACATGGGACCTTTCAGTCACCCCTGCCCAGGACCTGCTACTTCAGCTGTGGTCCCACAGTCAATTAGTCTCCAGCCACCCTGGGCACAGGCTCCTGTGAGTTCTAAAGCATGCTCTCCTCAGACCGGCTCAACACCTTAGCTCAAGGCACTGCAACCACACAAGCAGCAGACACGTGAGCAGCCCACCCCTGTCCAAGGAGCAGCAGCACTGTGACCAGCCTGCCCCAGGCCTAAGAGCAGAAGCCTCACATGGCAGCCCCCTGTCCAAGGATCAGCAGCTGTGTGAGCAGCCTGTTCCCCAGTTCTAGGAGTAGCATCCATGTGAGCAGCCTCGCCCCTATCAGAGGAACAGCCCACACTAATCAAAGGAGCATCAGCCAAAAGCAGTTTGCACCTGTTCGACAAGTAGCGGCTGCCTACAGCCTCACAAACAACCTGCTCCAACTAAGAAAAGCAGCGTTATGCAGCCACCCTAGATCCAAGAAGCAGTATCCCTGTGATCAGCCCACCTCTGTCCAAGGAATAGCAGCTGTGTGAGCAGCTTCCCTTACCAGCGAGAGACACTACTCCTGCTAACAGCATCCACCAGAGGAGCCACTGTCATCTGAGGAGCAGCCACCTTGAGGAGCAACTACAGCCCAAGGCACCACCACCGCCCAAGGAGCAGCCCCTACACGACTCAACATCTAGATCAGTTGGTGAGACAAAAAATGGATAGACAAAGAAACCCGCAAAGAAAAGGAGGAATTGCCAGAAGAGCAACTAAGTGAAACAGATGCATGCAATGTGTCAGAAAAAGAATTCAGAATAAGGGTCCTAGAATGCATAAACTGGATGGAGGAAAAAATCAAAAACTTATGTAAAAATCAAGAAGAAATGGATGAAAAAAATCAATATCTTATTTAAGAATCAAGAGGAAATGAAGGGTGATATAGATGCCATAAAGAACACCATGGAAAGTTTCAACAGTTGATTAGGAGAAGCAGAAAACTGAATTAGCAAATTAGAAGACAGGGAAGCAAAACACACCCAAACTGAACTGCAATTAGAGAAAAAAATTTAAAGACCAGCGGAGAGCCTAGGAAGCTATGAGACAACATAAAACTAAGCAACATACAAATAATAGGGGTGCCAGAACAACAGGAAGAGGAACAAGTATTAGAAAATGTATTTGAAGCAATAATCTCAGAAAACTTCCCTGAGGTGGGGAATAAAAAGGTCACACAAGCACATAGAGGCCCAAAGAAGATGAATCAAAAAAGACCCACACCAAGACACATCACAATTACCCTGGCAAATGTTCAGGACAAGGAGAAAATATTAAAGGCTGCAAGACAGAGAGAGAAAGTTACATACAAGGGAGCTCCCATTAGATTATCAAATGATTTCTTAACAGAAACAAGTCAGGCCAGAAGAGAATGGACAGCAATTTACAAAGTGATGCAAACCAAGGGACTTAATCCTAGATTACTCTATCCAGCAAATTCAAAATTGAAGGGGAAATAAGAAGCTTCACAGACAAAAAAAGGCTAAGGGAGTTTTTCACCACAAAGACAGCAATGCAAAAAATGCTAAAGGGACTGGTGTAAAAAGAAGAAATAAAAAGGTAAAAAAGAACACAGGCACAAGAAATAAAATGGCTACAAACAAGTACCTTTCAATAATAACTTCAAATGTAAATGGACTAAATGCTCCAATCAAAAGACTCCAAGTGGCTGAATAGATAAAAAAAAAAAATGACCCATATATTTGCTGTTTACAAGAGACTCACCTCAAAATAAGGGACTTACACAGACTGAAAGTGAAGGGATGGAAAAATATCTTTCAGGCAAATGGAAATGAAAGAAAAGGCTGGGGTAGCGATCCTTATATCGGACAAAATAGACCTCAAAGTGAAGACCTTAACAAGAGATGGAGAAGGCCACTCCATAATACTAAAGGGATCGATACAACAGGAGAACATAACCCTGATAAACATATATGCACCCAATGCAGGTTCATCCTAATACATAAAAAAAAACTCCTGGAAGATATCAAGGGAGAGATCGACAACAATACAATCATAGTAGGGGACTTTAATACACCTCTGACATCACTGGATAAATCCTCTAGACAAAAAATCAGCAAAGAAACGGCAATCCTAAATGACTCACTAGAACAGATGGACTTAATTGACATCTTCAGAACATTTCACCCCAAAACCACAGAATATACGTTCTTCTCAAGTGCACATGGGACATTTTCAAAAATAGACCACATATTGGGTCACAAGCAAATTCTCCCCAAATTCTTGAAGACTGAAATCATATCAAGCATCTTCTCAGATCACACTGGCATAATATTAGAAATAAACTATAATAAAACAATCCAAAACATTCAAATTCATGGAAGCTAACATGTTATTAAATATTGATTGGGTTACCAATGATATCATAGAAGAAATTAAAAACATCCTGAAAACTAATGACAATGAAAATACAACAATCCAAAACCTATGGGACACATTAAAGCAATCCAGAGAGGGAAATTTATAGCTCTGCGGGCCTACCTCAAAAAACAAGAAAAAATGGTAGTAAATCATCTAACTCTACAACTCAAAGAATTAGAAAGAGAGCAACAAGAAAAGCCCAGAGTGAGCAGAAGGAAGGAGATAATAAAGATTAAAGCAGAAGTCAATGACATACAGACCAAAGAAACAATACAAATATCAATGAAACCAAGAGCTGGTTCTTTGAAAGAATAAACAAGATTGATGAACCTCTAGCCAGGCTCACCAAGAAGCAAAGAGAGGACCCAAATAAACAAAATCAGAAATGATAGAGGTGAAATAACAACAGACGCCACAGAAATAAAAAGGATTGTTAAAAAATACTATGAACAACTCTACTCCAACAAACTAGACAACCTGGAGGAAATGTACATATTCCTAGAAAAATACAACCTTCCAAATCTCAATCAAGATGAATCTAAAAATTTCAATAGGCCAATAACTATGGAAGAAATTGAAGCAGTAATCAAAAAACCTTCCAACAAATAAAAGCCCGGGGCAAGACGGCTTCACAGGGGAGTTTTACCAAATATTCCAGGAAGAACTAAAACCTGTCCTCCTGAGAATTCTCCAAAAAATTCAAGAGGAAGGAACATTTCCAAGCTCATTCTATGAAGCCGCATTACCCTAATACCAAAACCAGCTAGAGACAACACAATGAAATAGAATTACAGTCCAATATCCCTCATTAACATAGATGCCAAAATCCTCAACAAAATCCTAGCAAATAGGATCCCTCAGCACATCAGAAAGATCATACACCATGACCAAGTAGGATTTATCCCAGGTTTGCAAGAATGGTACAGTATCCACAAATCAATAAACATGATACATCACATAAACTAATTAAGAGATAAAAAGCACATAGTCATATCAATTGATGCAGAAAAACCATTTGACAAAATCCAACACCCATTTTCGATTAAAACTCTCTGCAAGTTGGGAATAGAAGGATCATACCTCAACATAATAAAAGTCATATATGACAAACCCACAGCCAACGTCATACTCAATGGGCAAAAACTAAAACCATTTCCCCTTAGAACAGGAACAAGACAGGGATGCCCACTCTCACCACTCCTATTCGACATAGTACTGGAAGTGTTAGCCATCGTAATTAGAGAAGAAGAAGAAATAAAAGGCATCCAAATTGGAAAAAGAAGAAGTAAAACTGTCCTTATTTGCAGATGACATGATATTGTACATAAAAAACCGTAAAGACTCCATTAAAAAACTATTAGATTTAATAAATGAATTCAGCAACATAGCAGGATACAAAATTAATGCTAAGAAATCTATGGCATTTCTGTACACTAATAGTGAACTTAAAGAAAGAGAGACTAAAAAAGCAATTCCATTTACCATCACACCACAAAAATTAAGATACCTAGGAATAAACTTAACTAAAGAGGTAAAAGACCTCTACTCAGAAAACTACGGGATGTTGAAAAAAGAAATAGAAGAAGACATAAACATTTGGAAGAACATACCAGGTTCATGGATTGATAGAATCAACATCATTAAAATGTCCATACTACCCAAAGCAATCTATAAATTCAACGCACTTCCCATTAAAATACCAACTGTATATTTCACAGACCTGGAACGAACTCTTCAGAAATTCATCTGGAATAAAAAAAGACTCTGAGTAGCTATAGTGATCCGGAGAAAGAACAAACTAGGTGGGATCTACATACCAATATATCAAGCTATATTACAAAGCCACTGTTCTCAAAACTGCCTGGTACTGGCACAAGTACAGACATATAGACCAATGGAATAGAATAGAGAACCCAGAAATCCACCCAAACCAATATGCTCAATTAATATTTGACAAAGGTGGCATGAACCTACAATGGAGTCAAGACAGTCTCTTCAATAAATGGTGTTGGGAAAGTTGAACAACTACATGCAAAAAAATGAAATTAGACCACCAACTTACACCATACACAAAAATAAACTCAAAATGGATAAAGGACTTAAATGTAAGACGGGAAAAATATTAGAGGAATTTAAAGGCGACAAAATCTCAGACGTATGTTGAAGCAATTTTTTCACCGATACAGCTCCTAGGGCATTGGAAACTAAAGAGAAGATAAACAAATGGGACTACATCAAAATAAAAAGCTTCTTCACAGCAAAAGAAACTATCAACAAAACAGCAAGAAAGCCCACTGCATGGGAGAACATATTTGCCCATGTTTTCACAGATAAGGGTTTAATCTCCAACATTTATAGGGAGCTCATACAACTTAACAAAAGGAAGATAAACAATCCAATCAAAAAATGGGCAAAGGACCTAAATAGACACTTTTCAAAAGAGAACATTCAGAAAGCCAGGAGACATATGAAACATGCTCAAAGTCACTACTCATCTGAGAGATGCAAATCAAACAACAATGAGATATCTTCTCACACCTGTCAGAATGGCTATCATCAACAAATCAGCAAACAACAAGTGCTTGACAGGGTGCGGAGAAAAAGGAACCCTCCTGCACTGCTGGTGAGAATGCAGACTGGTGCAACCACTATAGAAGACAGTATGGCGTTTCCTCAAAAAATTAAAAATGGAACTCCCTTTTGACCCTGTGATCCCACTTCCTGGAATATATCCCAAGAAATCAGAAACACCAGTGAGAAAGGATATATGCATTCCTATGTTCATAGCAGCACAATTTACCTTAGCTAAGATTTTGAAACAGCCTAAGTGCCCATCAGCAGATGAATGGATTAGAAAACTGTGGTATATCTACACAATTGAATACTATGCTGCTGTAAAATAGAAGGAATTCTTACCATTTGCAACAGCATGGATGGAACTAGATAGCATTATGCTTAGTGAAATAACCAGTCAACAAAAGAAAAATACCATATGATCTCACTTATTTATGGATAATAAAGACCATTATAAATTGGTAAGCATAAACAGATATAGAGGCAGAACAGCATTGAACAGACTGTCAACCTACAGCTGAAAAGCTGGGGAGGGTTGCGGGGGAGTTAAGAGATCAACTGAAAGACTTGTATGCATGCATATGAGCATAGTCAATGGACACAAGACACTGAGGGAGTAGGCGAGGAGAGGGGAAGGTCAAGGGAAAAAATGGAGACCTATCTAACATTCGTTGTAATACTTTAAGCAATAAAACAAAATAAAAAAAGAAAACTGTGGTACATCTACACAATGGAATACTATGCTGCTGTAAAAAAGAAGGAGTTCTTAGCATTTGCAGCAACATGGATGTAACTGGAGAGCATTATGCTAAGTGAAATAAGCCAGTCAATGAAGAAAAATACCACATGATCTCATTTATGGGTAATAAAGACCATTATAAATTGGTGAACATAAACAGATACGGAGGCAAAACAGCATTGAACAGACTGTCAAACTACAGCTATAAGGCTCGGGAGGGTTCGGGGGGCGTTAAGAGATTAACTGAAGGACTTGTATGCATGCATATAAGCATAATCAATGGACACAAGACACTGGGGGGTAGGGGAGGAGGGGGAAAGGTCAAGGGGAAAAATGAAGACTTATTTAACACTCTTTGTAATACTTTAAGCAATAAAACAAAAATAAAAAAAAAATAAACAAAAAAAAAGCTTTTGGGATCCTGCTCTGTCATTGTCTAGAACTGATCACTGAGTGTATTGCTTATGGATCTCTTCGAAGGAAGTATTGTGCAGGCCAACATCAGACACTGTCTGTGACTGGCTCTATGCAAATTGATTGGAGCTATTCACAATCAATTTGATAGAGGTATTCACAAATTGATCCACAGCTTGTCGCTCCCTCTACGGACATGCGTGTGTGTGGAAAGGACTAAGCTGTGCAACAAGGTCTGCTTTTACTAGCACCAGGCCCAGGGGCATGTCAGCAAAAGCAAAAGTCTCAAGGTACCCAGAGATCCACCTGTGCCTGCAGGCTGTCTGTTAGATTCAGTAAGTTAAAGTGCCTCAGGCTTTACTCCTCAGCTGGGCTTATGCTCTACAGTGTGAGACAAGAGGTTTTCCAATGGATGGAGCTATTGCTTCCCCCAAGGCTGATATTACATGAAGGAATGCTTTGCTTGAGAATGATAACTTCTGGAGTATGGGGGACTGACTCACAGCACAGGAATCCTGGTGGCCAACCTTTCATCTATCTCCCTAGAGCTACCAACCCCAGACTCTCTTCATATAACTTTGGTACACTCTGCCCTCCCTCTGCCAGAGCCCAGGATGAGTGCTTGCAAACAAAATTTTGTGTTGGTCCTTTAAGAGGGTTCCTGCATTTCTAACCATCTCCCCCTGGCATATAAAAACCCCACTACTTTTCACAGCCAGATGTCATGTGGGCACTTTTCTCAGTTCTGATGATCTGGGCTGGTGAGCCCAACTTGGGATTTAGACCCCAGATTTCTCAGGGGGAACCCCACACAGCTGAGATATGTCTCTGAAACTTCAGCTTCTACCTGTGGGAGCCCAGCCAGCCCTCTTACACCTCTGCATTTCCTACTAGTCTTGATGTGGCCTCCTCTATAAGTCCTTGCTTATAAGGCTTCTTTCCAGCTACTCGTCAGTCAGTTATTCAGGATGATTTTTTCTATACTTTAGTGTAATTCCAGTTTGGTCCTGGGAAGAAGTGAGTGTAGCTTCCACCTAATACACTGCCATCTTTGATCTATCAATATTTTTATTCATCTGACAAATGGCAAGGAAAAAATTATTACTCCTCAAGCAATAGGAAAATTTCACAGTCATAGAGATCCCCTAATCCCATATTGTTTCCATTATTCTGAAAGCATGAAATCCATTTACCCATTCAGTCATAAGTTCAAAACTTTGCTGAGGAGCTTACTGTATGATGGGACTCATTTATGGTGCTGAGTGAACAAAAAGAGAAGATGAACATTCTTTTTAAAAAGAATTATACTGAATTAGGTCTACAATAAACATCAAGTGCCAAGAACTCAAATTTTTCACATACAAAATGTCCAGCAGACAATAAAAAATGCAAGCCATGTCCAGCTGGTGTTGCTCAGTGGTTGAGCACTGACCTATGAACCAGGAGGTCATGGTTTGATTCCGAGTCAGGGCATATGCCCAGGTTGTGGGCTCTATCCACAGTAGGGGAGTGTGCAGGAGACAGCCAATCAATTGTTCTCTCTCATCATTGATATTTCTATCTCTTCCTCTCTGAAATCAATAAAAATATTTTTTCTATAAACAAGTCAGAGGCTGGTGATAAGCACTGGATCCAGAAATGTGGGATCTCTGAGTAGAAGTGATTAAAACAACAGCAGAGTATGAACTATTTCAGAGAGAGAGACAGAGACAGAGACAGAGACAGAGAGAGACAGACAAGAGTACAACCTGACGCACCCACATTTAAGAGGTGGCTAAAGGAAGAGGGTCCTGGGAAGGAAATGGAGAAGGCAAATGAAGAGATGAAGAGGATTGGTTATGAGAAAGGAGATAGTGCCCAAAATTATGGGGCAGTTAATGGCATGTGCTGGCGACAGCTCAAATGGGATGAGTGATAACTGAAAAGAGGGCATTAGGTTGGGCAATTAGGAGGTCACTCTCGGTTTCCTAATGCAAGAATTACTTTTAGGACTACGTCCCTTTCTAGGTCCCACCCCGCCACAATGTACTCCCATGGATTACATGACAAACTGATCATGGCACATTCTTTTTTTTTTATTATTACATAATGTTTTACAAAGATTGGTACATATATCTCTTTTTCCCCCTGCCCTTCCCCCAGCCTCC
>PVJC01046835.1:0-13148 GCA_004026665.1 Murina feae
CAGCTTTTAATACTTTGAGAGGATAAGTTTTTAGAACATGTCTAAAAATAACTTTTCTTTTATTATATTTGCTTTAATTTACATTATATATACTTTGTACATATTTATATTTTACTTTGTGCAATACTAAATCACAACAAAACTTTGGTGCAGATCTTGTTTGTAACAATATAATTAGTGATTTTCCTGAAACAAAGGAAAGAATAATAAATTTTTATGGCATGAAAGCATACTTTACTTTATGAATTGTGGAGGTCTCTGCTTTATTACTCATCCAGACATCACCAGCCCATAAACAGGATACCTTTATGTGCATAATAATAATTAACTTCAGTTGTCTTTGATGTTTTGCAAACGTTCAGTCATATAAAACCATAGCTTTACTCATGTTCATTTTTTAACCTTTGTCAATACCAAGGTATAATTTTCATTGTTCAGAGGATAGAACTTTTTCCCTTAACTCTTTGTTCACTCAAGTTATAACTTAAAAAAAAATTATTTTATTATTTTTTTTCCATCACCATTTATCCTCTCTAACTTTTAAGTATTCAGACATATGGTTTACAGGCCTCTATAGTCTCCCTGCCTTGGATCTCAAATAGGCGGAGGCCTGTTTTTCTTTTTTGTTTGTTTGTTTTTCATTAAAATATTGTTTCTCAATCTATAAAAATCCCAGACACAGAAGACAGTTGGCTTTTGTGAATGAGACCAATGGAGAGGACTATAGCTTCAAACAATTCCTTTCTCGGGATCACGCTGGAATATGAACTCTTTGAACTTGGAACAGTTGATAAAATTACTTATGCTAGTTCATTTTTCTCTTTGCCAAAACACATACAGTGTCCAATATTGGAATATTAAGCTCTGGGCCCGTGGCTCGATAGGGGAGTTGAAACAGAGTGTGCTATAGAGTCTAAAAGGAGGTTAAATGATGCCAGGTCAGTATCATCCACTGAAGTGAAAGATGCTGGAGACTAAATAAATACATACATACATAAATGAAAACTTCTCTCATTCTTTGAGTGTTATGTGATTTACTATATAATAAGACCCAAGAAACGGAAGCGCATAATTCAGAATCACCAAACACATGAGGAAATAAGCCACCATAAGTGAGAATGACCAGAAACAAAAACAATGTTAGACTCAATTAATTCAGATATTGAAGATTCTAGATGAAGAATATAAAGTAATTTTGCATAAACTACTTAAAGGAATAAAACTTGGAATCACAGAAATAAGCAGGAAGTAAAAGATTAGTAGTATGATCAAGTTATCAGATGAATCTGAGTAAGAACCAAATATAGCTTTTGGAAATGAAATATATTGGCCCAGGAGACTTCATGAATGGGTTAACAAGCAGGTTAGGCCAGCATAAGAGAATATTAAGTAAATTAGAGAAGAAATATGAAAAAAATCAAGAAATATACTCAGGGGGATGTAGAGATGGAAACATAAGAAAAATTAAGAGACATGCAAAATAGTTAAGAGATATGCAAAACCACATGAGAAGATCTAACATAAATCTAACCAGAGTGAATCTTCCAGAAGGAGAGAATAAAGGAGAGACAATTTTATAGACACTGACAGAATTTTCCTGCCCTGTAAAAGTATTAATTCTCAGATAAAAGAATCTCAATTTATAGCAAAAGATAAATACAAAGACATTTACAAGAGGCACATTGTGATAAAACTGCAGAGCAATGGAGATGAAAACATCTTCAAGCAGAAAAAGGGGAATTTTAGTTTGTGTACAAAGAAGAGAGTAGCTTTATGGGAGATGTCTGGATAGCAACTATAGAATTAAGAACACTGTGAAATAATGTCTCCAAAAGTGGTGACACAAGATAATCTTCAACCCAGAATTTTGTACCCAGCAACACTATTTTTCAAGATGAGAGTTGGCTTAAACTGTCTGCATGCTATTATCAGATGCCCCTTTTGATTTATGCTTTTAATACATCCCATTCATAAATTCACGTTTTATATCTTCAATAATCCAGTCACATGTACTATTCTTATAGGTGTGAAGGCCAGACTAACAGAAATTCCACTCCTAGAATCTAAATTCCATTCACCCTAACATGATTCTGGTGCCCTAATTTATATTCTAGTATCAAGTTAACAGCGTTTTCTCAGCATAGTTTGCAGTTTTCAAACAGTATATAGTGCTTTGTAATTTAGAAAACACTTAGCCCTACAATATCTCATTTAATCCATGAGATAAATGGATTAAATGAGACACGGGTGGGTAAGAAAATTAGTATTTTTTATATTTTACCTGGAAGAAAGCAACTTACTAAGATGTTAAATGCCTTGTTCAAGTCATGCGGCTGGAATTAGGCTAATCTAGGACCCTTCCACCCAACATTTAGCACAAGTGTATTAAACATGATGACATGTCAGACACTTGAAGATAGCAGAGGGACGATGGAATGATTCTCACCACCTTAGTTTCTGCAAGTCATGTGATGTTCTACATTTTTCTGAGTTCTGCTATTTCTCAACTGCCAGGTTCACTGTCAAACTCGCCTCTTAAATTCTTTGACCATGTTCTTGAACAACTGAAAACAAACAACCTCTAAAAGTATCAATAACGCAGTTTTCTCCACAGCTTGTTGGTTACAGATTAATGTACCTGCAGTCATGACTGGGTGAATCTAAGCCAGGGTTTCCTTGTGTCTGTGGCCCCTGCACCCAGCACCCAGTGGGAGGTCAATACCTCTTTGTTGGAGGAATAATGAGCAGAACATATGGCATTGTATTAGACAGTTTTGGCAATGTGTCTCCTTTGGAGAAATCATATCGATGTATCCAACTGAGCGTCTGCTAACTAATTAGGCTTTTCCTGGGGGAGAAACAGCAGCTCTGAGGACTTGTGGCTGGCGGGGACCACAGGGCAAGTTCCTACACTGTCCTGTGGGTCCATCAGCACCATGCTTCCTCCCTGACTTTCTGGTCACCCACCTTTGCTCCATCTATGGCTGATTTCCTGCTCAGCATCTCCAATATGATTCATGGAGTGACCTACTTTCCGGGCTCTGCCCCTTCCTCCTGGTTCAAAGACTGACGGGCATTCTCCTTCCTGCCTAGGAGCGTGTACGGACAGAGATCTGGAAATAACCCCATGTAAACATGGCCTGGGGGTTCCTACCCTCTACCCACCTTCATCCACAGCCACTCTTTCTCACTCCCCTAAAAAGCGACCATGCCAAGCCTGGTGGGTCTTGTCCTGGATCAGAAGGATGTATGTATTCTCTGCAGATGCCAAGTTCATCTGTGTCCTTTGAACTTCTTCGGATATTTGAATTCCTTGCCTTTTCACATCTCTTTTGGTAACCTCAAGTCCCCCTTTCTTTCCTTAGCTTCAGTTACATTCAAAATCTGGCCTGTTTCAAAGCTAGATCCAGCCAGGCTGAGGACACACTAAAATGCCTCCTTGCTCCTTGAAAAGCAACCCTCACCGGTAACACACTTTAGAGCTGTACACACGGCCAGGCACAAAACTATGGTAATCAAGGTCCCTCCTGCCAGCGCTCATGGGTGTCATCCTTGAATTCCTGTGTGGCATAAATGGGCAAGGATGAACCACGTGTACATCAGAAAATGCCCTCTAATTCTGCCAGCTGTCACTCGGTGGAGATGGCTCCTATCTGTATTTCCATTTTATCATTGTTCTGCCAACACTTTGGTTGCCTTTTGTCTTCAAAAGGTAATATTCCCAGTACACTGGTATACAGTTTGGAAGACTTTGCCTTGTGCACTGCCGGCATCAGAATCAAAGTCAATGGCATTTCTACTGAGTACCGTCAGTTCTTAATCATGTGTTTGGATTATCTAGTGTTTGTTGGTTCCAGACTTTCCTTTCTGAAACTCGACATGCCCTAGGACATCTCCAAGGTCTATCAAGTCCTCAGTTAAAATCTTTTTTCTCAAAGATAACGAACATTTCATATTTGATTCAGTAAAACATAATTAGGAAGGTTGCTTTACAGAAAAATGAATTCCACAGAGCCACATGAAAAACGGGAATAATTTTAGATCCTGTATTACTACTACTACTACTACAACTACAACAACAACAACAACAACAACAACAACAACAACAAGGACCGGGACTACTTTAAGGGAAAGTCTACTCTTTATTTTTCAGGCCCATCCAGCTGAGCCAGACACCATTTTGGAAGGTTCTTTTCGAGTCAATTCGGAAGCCATAATTTTTTCCTAATGTTGAACAATCCCCTGGAACAAGGCCATGTCATAGCATTACAAGGTTGGAAGAGATCTGAATGTTTAGCTCATACGACCGACCACCACCGATTGTTCTGTCTCCTTCCCTACGTTCCTGTCAGGAGGGTGGTCTGGCCTCCGACGGAACGCTGTGATGATCTGTCCTCTGAAACCCTAGGAGGTTCTCTGTTTGATCATCTTTCACCTCATTCCTGGAGCAATTGCACTTGAACTGTGGTTGGGGAGCTGATCACGCCAAGGGGGTGGAAGGTAGGAACTGGAACAGACCAGCCGAGTCCAGTTGCATAAAAATCACTTTGCTATTGCTGGCGTTCGACCAGCACAGATAACATTCACATCAAGAGGGCTCTTTTTTTTGGAATTCGAATATTACCTCCAGGAGCCAGGGAGAACACCAGTTGCTCTCCTGTTATAAGCTAACAGCTTTGCATACTTTAGAAGCAATGAGCCTAAACAAAAAGGAATTTTCTTCCAGTGGTTTGCCTTGGAGCCAAGAGGTGCCATACTGCACACCACGTGAAGGAGGCATTTACTGGGCTTCAGAGCAAGTCTCCTCGTGGCTTACTGCCTATTGTGTTAGCCTGAGCCCCTCTATTGTCCTGGAACTACTAACCCTTCGCTAATGTTAACCATTAGGCAAGGTATAATTTCTTTTCTTACACAATTTCTCAAGCAACAGCTCATACTTAATAACTGCCATTACAAACAGTTCTGCTCTATTGTACTAATTACTAAAAGGAATGGGTCACGTTCTCGTATTTTCTTTTAAACTCATATAATTAACTTGTTAAAAACGGGACCTCGCCTGGAACTGGAGGCAGTCATTTGGGGAATGATATCTTGCATTTGCAAAGCATATTTTAATGCGAGACAAATCCTTCGTTCTCCCTTGGCTGTTTTGAAGCTCACTGGTCAGAGTCGTGAAGAGGCAGCATTTAGGAGGAAGCACGCTGATGAATGAGCAGCCGCTGTTATCTGTCCTTGGGGGGATGGAGTCTGGGAATCTTCGCTACTCACGGCAGAGTAATTCGGGTTGGTCCCCTGAGCAGGATCCCAGAACCACAGGCTTTGCAGAATCTTCATCAATGGGTGTGAGCTGCAGCCTCGTGACTCATCCAAGGGTGAGCCGGGGTGGGGAGATCCAGAGCGAGCAGGAGAGAACTTCTAAAGAGACGCCTGATTCCAGCCAAATGTCTAAAAGACTCTACAGTGCTGGGGATACTCAGCTACTCAGTTGTCTCTTGCAGAGGGCCCCCTTTCTCCAAATACAACAACAACAAAAGGCTTGTTTCTTGATAGGGCCTCAGGCACGGATTGGACACATCTAGAAGAGGTGGTGAACTGGGCCTGCAATTAGTGAGCACATATACAGCAGACTCATCTCTTCATCTCTCACCTTCGGGGAGAGTCTAAACTTTAAAACTCAACTCTTGCCTGGCCGGTGTGGCTCAGCAGTTGAGCATCGACTCATGAACCAAGAAGTCACCAGTTCGATTCCCGGTCAGGGCACATGCCAGGATTGGGGGCTGGATCCCAAGAAGGGGGTGTGCAGGAGGCAGCCAACTGATGATTCTCTCTCATGGATGTTCCTATCTCTCTATCCTTCTTCCTTCCTCTCTCTCTAAACATCATGATTTCATTTGGTCAGACCTGGAAGTTTCTGAGCCCTCTGAAAGGTGATTTCTTGAAACACAAAATGGTCTGTGAGTGTGTGCTTCGACTCCATAGCACTATATTATGAATAATTATGATATAATTGCATTTCAAATAATGCCAGTCTATGCATGAGGCACTTTCTGTTAAAAAAAAATGTTACCCTGTGAATGACAATCCACGGATGATCTCTCTAGAAGGCTGGAAAAAAAAAAAAAAGGAACTCAGAAGTTTATATATGTATAAATGTACAGGGTAGGGCAAAAGTAGGTTTGCAGTTGCTCATATGGAAAATAATACAATCATTAATAAACAATACAAGAATAAACTCTGTGTTTCACATACTCACACCTACCCTTGTCCCACCCTGTATGTATGTGTAATAAACATCTAGATATATTAAACTTCTGGAGTATGTACACATACACATATTTATATAATTTATGTAATTATATAATTGTATGTATATAATTATATACATTTCTGAAAAAATATACATGTGTTTGTCTATGAAGGTCACAACTGAGATCTCAGATGTGGACCTGCTTTATTTGATTACCTAGGCTTAAAGGTTTAGGGGGAGGTAGGGTAGAATTCAGAAGTATCAAAGTTTACCCTGCCTGGCAGCTCAGTTACGTAGAGTGCTGTCCCAATACACCGAGGTTGTGGGTTCGATCCCTGGTCAGGGAACATACAAGAAGCAACCAATGGATGCACCAATAAGTGGAACAACAAATCGATGTTTCTCTCTCTGTGTGCCTCCTTCTCTCTCTAAAAATCAATAAATAAAAAATTTTGGAAAAGTATTGGAGTTTTCACAAACAGCCTTCTTCTTAAAGGTTTCCTGGCCAAGTTTGGGTACCCTGAGAGGCTGAGGAAGTCACATGACCTTCTGGGCACATTCCACACTGTCCAAACCTTTTTGGGCTGACCCATCGCAGGCAATGAGCTCAGCAAAACAGGCGGCATCTTAGGCAAACAAGACCGCTAGGCCCGAAGGACAGGCAGCCTTCCACTTGGGTTCCTGTAAGAAACGGTCGATTCAAAAATGTTTTCTTTTCACTGAGTTAAAAATAGCGGAAACTGAAATAGCTCATCCTATGAAATAAGAGTAAGATGTGTGTAGTTTTTTTTTAAAAAAAACTGTCTTTCCTTAAAAAATGTGTTGCATTCGACCAATCAGGAGGCTGCAGCTGGGATGGAATGTTAACCATCCCACCGGATGGCAAATTGGAGGGGAACATGCCTTTTATCTTAATTATAGGCTGGGCACGGGAATGCACTATACTCTTTGCTGTGTTTGAGCCGGAGAAAACTTTCCCATGGTATTTTTCTTTTGCATTTCTGACTCTTATTGGATTGGAAGCTCATTCATGTGACCCGGCAGGGTCCATTTTCCATAATAGGGCTAAAAATATGCCAGCAATGTTTTCCTTAGCACAGTCTGTGTGTGTGTTCGACATGAAAGCGACCGGACTCCTTTTCCTGTTGCTCCCAGCTCCCCTTTTCCTGGAGACACTTGCACTGTGATCCCGCCCGTGTTATTGTTCAGATAACCTGGAGCGGGACCCACAGTGGAACAACTGTAGGAATGGATTCCGCGTAAAGTACAGATTTTTCTCTTTCTTTATGGTTGTGTCTCTGATGACTCATCTTCAGGAGATCGCAGGCCTCGAAATGTTTTTCCTGTAATGGGACTGCACTGTCACTGAGAAACCATACTGGCAACCAGGGTTTCTTAAGACCAGCGAGTTGTATCTAGAACGAGGTCTGACTGTAACGGAGCCCACCTAACTGGATGATCAAGGGTTAGGAAAGTGAGCAAGGGCATGTACTTCCGTTGGGCAGAACCCAGTTGAATTCACTGATGCCGCTATATGCTTGGTAGGCTTTATTTGCAGACCTTAAAGTCTTCCTCTGCAAACTGGGTATATAAAGTTTTTGCAAGGATTACACGTAGTAATGGATCTGATGTACTTAGCATAGCACCCAGGTTATCGTAAGGCGAGAGACTGCAACCTTGGTTTCATTTCTAATGAACGGAGTCAAGTAACCATAGATAGATTCCGTAATTACTTGAGTAAAAATGCTCACTGTGATTAGGATTACTGCCCCGGTCTTCATCTGATGCCTATATGTGACTCCCATTCAAGCTCTTTAGACCAGGTTGTCAAATGGAGGCAGCTCTGCTCCCGCAGCAGGCACCTGGTGTTGGCTCTCGTTATCTTCGGTGTGGGGAACCCCTACTGAGTAGAGGATGCGCGAGTTAAAAATAGCGGAAACTGAAATAGCTATAGTCTATTATGCACAAGACATCCACTCCTCCCTCCACAACAAAGAATTATCTGGACCAAAATGTCAAGAAAATTTTAGGATCTGTTGCTGGGGCTGGAAAGATGTCACAGGAGCCATTTCAAGAACCGAACCTAATGAGCTTCTCCCCATGCCTCGTTCATTCCAGGGACAGATTTGAGTGCCTACTACGAGTAGGGCTGCATTACTGGGGGCCGAGACAGCCTGGGTTTCTGAAGCCACTGTGCTTCCGAAGAGGCCAGGGTAAGTGCATGCAGGTAATCCCAGAGATTCAATATAAAGTAGAAGCGGCTTTATCTAGTTTAGTATCACTCCTGAGACTAAAGGAGCATTTTCCAAAGTAAGTGCATCTCCAAAGCAAGTTGATATTTTTACCGATTTAAAGGGTTTTACCAGCTCGCAGGAAGATGTGGAAACCAGCTTGTCAATAGAATTGCTGCTTCTTTGCCCAATCCAGGGGTTGCCAGATGCCAGGTGTGGAGGATGCTTACAAAAGTGATACTCATTCAAAAGAAGTTAAAGGTCATGTTTTTACTGAATTCCAGAAATAAAAGTTAAAAGTTTCTTGTGTGAGTCAATAAAAGTGTTTTGTCTTAGCTTCACATCTTTTAAAGCTCTGGGTCTTACTTTGCTTTTCAGGAAGTGTTAGGCGCCTCTGTCAAAATGCAAAGAGGCTGATTTCAATTTAGAGATCTGTATTCATGTATAATCCCATCCATTAACCTATAATAAGTTATAGTGGATACTTTTCCCTACACATATGTACCGTATTTTCCGGCGTATAAGACGACTGGGCGAATAAGACAACCCCCAACTTTTGAGAAGATTTTCCTGGGTTAAAAAGTCCAGATGGAGCCCTGACCGGTTTGGCTCAGTGGACAGAGTGTCAGCCTGCAGACTTAAGGGTCCCAGGTTCGATTCAGGTTAAGGGCATGTACCCTGGTTGCAGGCACATCCCCAGTAGGAGTTGTGCAGGAGGCAGCTGATCGATGTTTCTCTCTCATCGATATTTCTAACTTTATCCTTCTCCCTTCCTCTCTGTAAAAAATCAATAAAATATATATTTTTTAAAAAGTCCAGATGGAGACCGTATGTGGCACAAAAAGGACGCAGACACTTGCGGTCTCCGTCCGGCTTCATTGATGACCCCCGACTTTTGAGAAGATTCTCCTGGGTTAAAAAATCATCTTATACGCCGGAAAATACGATAATAAGTGTTTTCAGGGTTATTCTACTTCTTGCTTGCTTCTCATGCTCGAGATGTGTTTGTCATACTTTGCTTGTGATGGCTTCTTTCCGATGTCCCTGAAATTAATAGGTCACTCAACTCACCACAACCCAGTAAGGTGGTTCCATGACCAGAGGACCAAGGGAGTCTAGTCTCCTGTCACTCGAAGTCTGTGTTTATGGTTCATGGCACACTGAAAAGTTCTCAGCCGCATATTATTCTATTCTTGGCGCACAGAAATTATTTTGCTTGTGTTGGCAAGCTGTGCTATGGAGATTAAATTTTTATCAGTACTCACATTGTCAGTGCTGCAATGACTGATTGATTGAAACTAAGGGGAAAAAAGGGAAACGAAAGCTTCACGCAAAAATATCTATAGAAAGCTACACTGTGCATTCCTTTCATTGATAAATTAGCCTAAGAACATGCATACTAAATAAAAGCTGCCGAAAGGCCAAGGAGAGCCCATGGATTTTTGGATTACTCCAAGACGTGAACTCGATAAACTCATGTACACCCTTCCGAGTGTCCAGTAGCTCTTTTCTAAAAAATGGATGGATTGCATTTCGCCATCTCACGCTATCATTCTACAATTCAGTCAAAATAACACTTCATTCCAACGTGTGGCATGACATAGAAGAGAGGTCTCTAATAAATGTGGAGCGCAGGTACCCACTTGATTAAATGGTAAATTATTTCTGAGCAAAAACACCATGGATCATAGAGCAGAGTCATACTTTGCTTGTGATGGCTTCTTTCTGATGTCACCAAAATTAATAGGTCACTCAACTCACCACAACCCAGTAAGGTAGTTCCATGACGGAAGGACTCTACTCTATGATCCATGAACATCAGCCAGGCTCCCATGTCTGTCCTGGAAAGTGGCCATGGAGGTTCCTTCCACACATGCTGCATTTCTTGCCATGAGAGCTCACTGCACTGATCGTAAGTGGTTAGATGAAAGGGCCCGAGAAGCACCTAATACAAAGATCACAATGTACAAGTGGGCCAGTGGCTCCTAATATACTATTATAGCTATTTAAAAAAAATGATTTTATTGATATTTAGAGAGAAAGGAAGGGGGAGGGATAGGGAGAGAAACATGGATGAGAAAGAAACATCATTGAATGGCTGCTGGGGATCGATCCCACAACCAACCATGTGCTCTGACTGGAAATCGAACTAGTGATCTCTTGGTTCCTGGACTGATGCTCAACCACTGAGCAACAGCTGCCAGGCTCTATCTCTTTTATATTGTAAAGTGAGTGGATGAGCCAAACTTTCTTGAGAAGTGTGGTTTGAGGGGAAGTCAGCGGATGGTAGAGTGGCAGGAAAACCAAGAGACCCATAGGAACAAGACAATAACTAGAGGAGATGAGGTATCAGAAGCCATAAAGGAAGTTAAATCCTTGGAGAAATAAAAGCCTGAGGCAGTATTTTCTACAAGTAAGCCCAAATCCTGAAGTACCAGTTAATGCTTAGTAGCAAATGTCTAGCCGTCAGTGACATATTCAGAAAAGAGACATCTCCACTTATTCTATATAATAAAAGAATATAGAAACATATTTATAGAATAAAAGCCTAATATGCAAATTGTCCCCTTGACTGGGAGTTCCACCAGGGGGCAGGGCCATCAGCAGTGGCAGCAGGTGGCTGGAGAAAGGGAGGCACCCCCAGCCAGCAGCCACTGGGGACCCTATCTGTGCACGAATTTCATGCACTGGGCCTATAGTATTAAAATAAAAAACATAAGGTGGTAAAAGCCTCATGACTTGAGGAATAGATCACATGAATAAGAATTAAAGATTAGGAGGAAAAAATAATGGGCCTTTCTTAAATGGAGCACATTGTAAACAAATGCTAATTATGTGCCTATGAGCAAGTTTGTTCCAATGTCTCCACTGGGGCCTTGACTTTAGTCTGACCTTGAGCTCAGTGAAGTTTAAAATGAGTTAGTTAAAAATGTAGTTGCATCATGGTAAGTACGGAGCTTTGATAACCCAAATTGTTTCTCTCCCACCACCACTTCCTCCTCCTCCTTTTCTTTATTTAAAATTGTGTCTTACACATGCTTTTTTAGGCTACAACCATCCTGGAAGATACCAACCATCACTAACTCCTCTCTGAATTCCCACTGACAGCATGATAAGATGCCTCACACACAGTAGGTACTCCAGGAACACACACAGAGAAGGTAGTGATGAATAACTAAGAGTAGAGTTACTTTCTCAAACATCTATCATTGGGTTGCAGCACTTTATGAAATGCTTAAGGTATTTTCTACATACTAACATGATGGAAAAAATGTATGTGGGCTAGACATATTCAACATTCCCTGGACTCCCGTGGCTCTGGTTCCCCAAAGTCATTGCCGGGTCATGCATTCACCAGAGGTCAAAGCCTGGAGAATGCCTCTTTGAAGCTTCTCCGAATAAGGGTGTAATTTCAAGTTACTAATAACTCAGGAACACTTGATCTCTTTCCTTATTCTTGCCCAGATGAGTCATTTTCTTGGTAGTTTACCTTGAACTCCTCCTATTTATACACAGCAGACCAGCTGGCATGGAAAATCATATGCATTTGTCTTTCAAATCGAAATACATTCTACATGCATTTTTTTCCTCCCTAGACTATTCTTTTCCTAAAAAACAATTTTTTTTTTTCATTTCTCTCATGCCATTGTGTTTCACTAAAACTAGGGAAGTTTTTTTCCGGGGTGAAATTAGTTGTAAATCTATCAGAAAAGCAGGGGTGGGGGGGAGGGTCTCCAACTTTGACTGTATTCATTATGTTAGAACAAAAATAACAAAGAGGCCCACTGTATTGTTCCCCGAAGAATCGTCCAGAAGAACTTCCACTTTTCAGAGCCTCATTTGTTTTCTAAATCCCCGAAGAGAGATTTGACTCAGCAAAAAATGAGCTTTAAGCCTTCTTCAGCAGCAGCAGCAGCAACAGCCGCGCTGTGGATGTTGGCTCCAGGACTGGCCTAGTTATTCAGCAGATACTGTCCCGGCCAAGCCCTGGAACAGCCCTAGCCACTGCCCCAAATGCTGCCTACCAACCGTTGCCTAGGTGAGGAGAGCCTTGGCCATAAATCTCGGAACCCTTCCCTTCCCCCTCCCCCAAACCTGCCTGATTCATTTGTTCACATGACGCCTTGCGAGTGGAAGGTATGATTGCCTGCCTTCTGGCTTGCTTAGTCTTTCTCTTCTCTGTGTGTCTCTCTGTCTCTGTCTGTCTGTTTGTCTGTCTCTCTCTTCACCTGGTAAGAGAACCAGCCAAAAATGGATTGAGAGAAGGCACCTGCCCCCATGCATCACTAACACACAAGCTAAGAAGAACTACCGCTGCTTATGTAAAACTGTTCTGGGGTTCTTAAAATTTCCCTTCAAAAAAAATTTTTTTTCCTGAGGGCATTTTGGGCTGTGAGCAACAGTTTGCTTCCTGTGAGTTTGATTTAAAGGTCTGTCTTCTCTGCATCTCTGTAAATGTAAGAAAGGTGATTGGTTAATGGCATGTGTCCCTTGAAACAATTGGTTGCATCAGCATTGCCATTTGTCTTAGTTGGGCTGCCCTAACAGAATACCATGAACTGCCTCCTCTAAAGAAATGACATGCATTTGTCATAGTCCTGGAGGCCTCCTGGTTTGCAGAGAGCCTACCACCACCACCTCCTCCTCCTCCTCCTCCTCCTCCTCCTCTT
>PVJC01046836.1:0-13135 GCA_004026665.1 Murina feae
TTTGTTTAGGTTAGTCTCTCTCTGGCCACTGGGTGAGGCTGGCTCCTGTATCTTTAAGGAGGTGTTGCTGCAGAAGCCTCTGACGCACTTGGGAGGGGCGGGGCGGAGCAAATAGCTATTGCGCTTCTCAGCCCTGCGCTGAGAGGCACCAGGTCTCTGTGTCCCACGGTAGTTGCTGCAAGCAATACTGAGAGAACCCCGCTTTGGGTTTCCACCCGGTGCCAGTCAGTCCCCCTTCTCTGGGTGTCTGTGGGACCTCAGAAACTCGCCTGGAACTGGAGTTCAGAGCCGCTGGGAGCTTGTGGCTCTCTCCATTTTGGAAGAGAACTGCGACCTCCGGTACCAGCCCTTCCCCGAGCCCGTGCGCGCGCCTCCGTACCTCTGTACTTTGCTTCCACCACTCCTCTGAGTCTCAGACTCTTCTCTAGTTGTAGGATTTTCACTCAGCCAGCTGTCCTGTGGGTGCGAGTGGTGTCCGTGTGTTCTTTTCGTGGTTTTTCTGAAATAGTTGTTTACAGCTGCATATACGGTGTCTACCCTATGCCGCCATCTGGTTTCTCCTATGAAATGTCTTTTGGATGTGGAAATGGTATGTTAAATCCAACACCAAAGAAACAATCCATGTGAGCTCAATCTCTTTCTATGCCTCTGATTCTATTCTATTCACCAGTTTATTCTGTTCATCAGATTTTTTTATTCACTTGATTTTTAGATTCACTTGTTGATAGATATGTATTTGTTATTCATAATTTTTATCTTCACTTTTTCTTCTTCCTCTTCTCAAAGGATACCTTTCAGCATTTCATATAATACTGGTTGGATGGTGATGAACTCCTTTAGCTTTTTTTTTTTGTCTGTGAAGCTCTTTATCCGATCCTCAATTCTGAATGACAGCTTTGCTGGGTAAAGTAATCTTGGCTGTAGGTTCTTGCTATTCATCACTTTGAATATTTCTTGCCACTCCCTTCTGGCCTGCAAAGTTTCTGTTGAGAAATCGGCTGACAGATGTATGGGTTCCCCCTTGTAGGTAGCTAACTGCTTTTCTCTTGCTGCTTTTAAAATTCTCTCCTTATCTTTTGCTGTTGGCATTTTAATTATGATGTGTCTTGATGTGGTCCTTCTTAGGTTTCTTTTGTTTGGGGTCCTCTGCGCTTCCTGGACTTGTAAGTCCACTTCTTTTACCAGGTAGAGGAAGTTTTCTGACATTATTTCTTCAAATAGGTTTTCAATATCTTGCTCTCTCTCTTCTTCTGGCATCCCTATAATTCTGATGTTGGTACGCTTGAAGTTGTCCCAGAGGCTTCTTACACTGTCTTCATATTTTTGGATTCTTTTTCTTTTTGCTTATCCAGTTGGGTATTTTTTCAATTCTTTGACTTGATTCTTGCATTCCTCTAATTTGTTGTTGGAACTCCGTATAATATTCTTTATTTCAGTCAGTATATGCTTAATTTCTAGCTGGTTCTTTTCCATATCCTCAAGGGTCTCATTAGATTTATTGAGGGTCTCACTAAATTTATCGGCAGTTTCTAGAAAATTCTTGAAAAACCGTAAAACCATGATTTTGAACTCTATATCCAATCGTTTGCTTTCCTCCATTTCTGTCATTTTTTATCTGTTTCAAAGAAACAATCCATGAAATAAATAATTGAAAAGCTACACTTTATTGAATTTAAAAACTTCTGTTCTTCAAAATACATCATCAAGAAAATAAGACAAACCACAAACTGGGGAAAATATTTGCAAGACACATACATGATCAATAACTATTATACAAAATATACAAATAACTTCAACAATAATAAAACAATCAACTTGACTAAAAACTTGGCAAAAGACCCCTAACCTGTTTGGCTCAGTGGATAGAGTGTTGGCCTGTAGATCAAAGGGTACCAGGTTCAATTCTGGTCAAGGGCACGTACATCAGTTGCCTGGGCTCTGGTAAGGGTTCATGCAGGAAGCAACCAGTAGGTATGTTTCTTTCACATTGATGTTTCTCTCTCTTTCCCTCTCTCTTCCATTCTCCCTAAAAACCAATGGGAAAATATCATTGGAGTGAGGATTAACAAACAAATAAACAAAAAATTGGCAAAAGAACCTGGCTGGTGTGGCTCAGTGGTTGAGCTTTGACTTCACCAACCAAGAGATCACTGGTTTGATTCCTGGTCAGGGCACATGCCTGAGTTGTGGGCTCAATCCCCAACATGAGGTGTACAGGAGGTAGCCAATTGATGATGTTCCTCTCTCATTGATATTTCTATCTCTTTATCCCTCTCCCTTCCTCTCTCTCTAAAAATCAATAAAAACATGTGTTGTTGTTGTTTTTAAGTATTTTAAAAGATGGGCAAAAGACCCCTGGTCAATGGTGCTCATGGTTAGAGCACTGGCCCACACACCAAAGGGTTATGGATTCAATTCCAAGTCAAGGGCACATATCTGGGTTGCAGGTTTGATTCTCAGTCAGGGCACATGTGAGAGGCAACTAATATCTCTCTCTCTCTCTCTCTCTCTCTCTCTCTCTCTCTCTCTCTCTCCCCCGCCCCCCAATCCTACCTCCTTTCCACTCAAAATAAATGGAAAAAATATCCTTGGGTGAGGATAACAAAAAAACAAAAAAAATTGGCAGAAGAACCTGAACAGACAATGAGATAGGAATATGCACTTATTAGAATAGCCAAAATCCAACACTGACATTATCAAATGTTGATGAAGATGTGGAGCAATAGGGACTCTTATTCACTGTTGATGAAAATGAAAAATGGTACAACCACTTTGAAAGATAGTTTGGCAGTTTCTTACAAAACTGAATAGTATCTTATCATGCAATCTAACAATAGTACTCCTTAGTATTTATCCATACAAATTGAAAATTTATGTCCACACAAAAACCTTCCCACGTATGTTCATAGCAGCTTTATTCATAATTACTATCACTTGGAAATAATCAAGATGTTCCTCAGAAAAGAAGAATGAATAGACAGAGCACAGAAGAATTGTAGGGCAAAGAAACTGCACTGGGGGGCTCCAGTCAAGATGATGGTATAGGGCCCTGGCTGGTGCTGCTCAGTGGTTAGAAAGTTGGCCTGCACACTGAAAGGTTCCAGGTTTGATTCCTGGTCAAGGGCACATACCTGGGTTGCAAGTTCCCAGCCTACCCCAGTCAGGGCTTGTATAGGAGACATCCAGTCGATGTGTCTCTCTCACTTTGCTGGTTTTCTCTCTCTCATTTTTCTTCCCCTCCCTCCCTTTCACTCTCTCTGAAAAAAGCAACAACAACAAAAAATATTCTCAGATGAGGATTAACAACCACAAAAAGATAGTGGTGTAGGTAAATGGGGTACTCACCTCCTCCTACAACCACATCAAAATTATAATTAAACTACAGAACAACCATCATTCAGAACCGCCTAAAATCTGGCTGAATGAACGTCCTACAACTAGGAAATTAAAGAAGAAGCCACATTGAGACTACTGGAAGTGGTGAAGTCAAGGAACTGGCTGTTCCCACAGCCACATGTGGTGGTTTAAAATAGGAAGGGTTATTTTGGAGGTTTCCCCTGAGAAGTGAGGGGTTCTAGCCCAAAATCATGCTCCACAGTCCAGGGTTCCAGTGCCAGGAACAGAAGTTCCTATATGTTCTGACTGTAAAAACCAACAGAGATTGTGGCTGAATGACACTGAGACTACTGGAGTCCCAGGCAGTTCCTCTTAAAGGGCCAGTGCAAGAACTCTTAAATTCACTTCTATTGAGTTCCAGTGTTAGAGAAGCAGCTTAAAGGAACTGGGGGCATTCAGGGAGAAACTAACTTGTTTGTAATCAAGACAAGAGCTGAAAGGGCAGCTTTCTCTCAGATAAAACTCTAACAGATGCCATTGTTCCCTTGCTGAGCTCTCCCAATATGGCAGATGCCATATCTGAATCTCCATCAACCTGGCTCACACTTTTTGCCCCACCCTGGTGATTCCCTGAGACCCTGTCCTTCCTTACTTGCAACCTCAACCAAGCTATTTCCAGTAGCAAGTCCATACAACTGGCCTCTCTTGCCTCATGCTTCAAACATTTCTAAAATCTCTCAAACAAGCAGCAGCTGGTCTCAGCATGCCCCCACAAGGCATAGGCATGGCACTAGGAGCATCCAGCCTTGGTTCACAGCTCAGCCTCTCCTGGGTACTTCCAAACCCAACACAAGTAGCAACCCAACACTGTATAGGTGAGGTGGCCCCAAGGAGGGCACAGGCAGTGGCTGACTTTCTACATCCCAGGAGACCCCTGATCCAGTGCACCTGGTGGTCAGCTTCAGGTCACCCCATATTACAACCCTACCATCTCCACGAGTGACACACTCAAGGGCGGACTCAGTGAGCACCAAAGTCCAACTGAAGCAAGTCCTGTTCCATAGGATCAGCTCCTACACAGAAACATTTCTGCTATAGTTGTAGCCTATCCTTGCAACCAATTGGTCTGGGGAGTCAATCCCTCCCAGTGATTCCACCAGTCAAGGCTCAGCTCCAATAAAACAGCCCACACATGACGGCACCTGGATTGCCTAGTTCAGGTGACTGGGGAGGCTGCACCACTGGGACCTAGAGGATACCTACCACACAAGGCCACTCTACCAAGTACAGGAGACATAGCAGATCTGCTTAACACATAAACAAACACAAGGAGGCAGCCAAAATGTGTAGACAAAGAAACATGTTCCAAATGAAAGAATGGGAGAAATATCCAGAAAAAGAACTAAGTAAAATGGAAGCAAGAAAACTACCAGATACAGTGTTCAAAACAATGGTTATAATGATTCTCAAGGAACTTACTGAGAATTTCAAGGAACTTAGTGATAATATCAACAACATAAAAAAGTACCAGTCAGAAATGAAGGATACACTAACTAAAATGAAGAATCATTTATAGAGAATCAATAGTACAATAGCAAATTCTGGGAATCAAATCAACAATTTGAAATATAAGGAAGCAAAAACATCCAACCAGAAAGGCAGAAATAAAAAAGAATCCAGAAATATGAAGACAGTGTAAGGAGCTTCTGGGACAACTTCAAGCGTACCAACATTCACATCATGGGGGTGCCTGAAGGAAAAGAGAGCAAGATATTGAAAATCTATTTGAAGAAATAATGACAGAAAACTTCCCCTACCTGATCAAAGAAATAGACATACAAGTCCATGAAGCACAGAGAGTTCCAAACAAGATGAATCCAAAGAGGTCCAGACCAACATACATCATAATTAAATGGCAAAAGTTAAAGACAAAGAGAGAATCTTAAAAGCAGAAAAAGAAAAGTAGTTAGTTAGCTGTAAGAGAGTAATCCATTCAACTGTCAGTTGATTTCTCAATAAAACCTTGCAGACCAGAAGGGAATGGCAAGAAATATTCAAAATGATGAAAAGCAAAGACTAACAACCAAGATCACTCTATCTAGCAAAACTATCATTCAGAATTGAAGACAGATAAAGATCTTCCCACACAAGAAAACCTAAAGTGCATCACCACCAAACCAGTATTACCTGAAATGTTAGAGTCCCTTTTTTCCTTCCTTTTTAAAATATCTTTATTGTTGACTAGGGGCCCAGTGCACAAAATTCGAGGGGGGGGGTCCTCAACCCAGCCTGCCCCCTCTCACATATTGGGAGACCTCAGGGGGTGTCCTACTGACAGCTTAGGCCCACTCCCTGCTCCCCTTGGGGAGCGGGCCTAAACCACAGTCTGGCTTCCCTTTGTGGGAGGCGACCAGGCTAATCAGGAGAAGCCACCAGCCTCATCACCCCACTGCTGTAGCCACTGCCAGACACCACAGCCACCAAGGTGTTTTCGTCAACAAGGACTCCAGTCCCTTCACCATGAAAAAATGACAACTTTCTTTAGGCATTTTCAAGATGTGTCTTTCATAGGATGTGACATTTCTTTCTTCCTTTCTTTCTTTTGTATTCTCACCTGAGGATATGTTTCCATTGATTTTTTCAGAGAATGTGGAGGAGAAGGAAAAAACAGAGAGAAACATCAGAGAGGAACACTTTGATTGGTTGCCTCCTGCATATGCCCTGACCGGGCCCCAGCCAGGGAGGAGCCTGCAATTTAGGTACATGCCCTTGGTCACAATTGAACCCAGACCCTGCAGTCAGCAGGCTGAGGCATTATGCACTGAGCCAAACTGGCTAGGGCAGGATATGACATTTCTTAACCCTCCAGCAGTGGACCTTCATTTTTTTCTCCGGGAGTGTGGTGGAAAAACCCTAGATCACCTTTAGGGATTCTTATTACCCAAGTTACTAAGAATATTACCAGCGGCATACAGGGAGCTTAGCCAATGAGCAGTAAGAAAAGGTGTTTCCTCTGTAGTTCACTGAGATCACCAGCTCCTCCCGTGGCCCTAAAATCCCAACCCCACCCTTGCCCAGGCCTGTAATCTCTGGCTGAGGCTGCAGGCCTGGGCAGGGGTCCCCCAAGCCCCTCTGATCACCAGCTTCACAGAGCCTAGGCCTCTGCGATCACCAGATCTGATCTTGCCCTCTGCCATTGCTGGCTCTGCTCTTGCCCCACTGGCAGCCTTGGCCAAGGCTGCAGGCCTGGGCAGGAGACCCCCAGACCCCTGCTTTGCCAGCTCCACCAGTGCCCACACCCTGGTGATTGCAAGCTCCGCCCCTGCCCCTCTGATTGCTGGCTCCGTGGAGCCCAGCCCCTGCGATCTCTGGCCTTGCTCCTGCCCAGGGCTGAGGCCTCTGGCCCAGGCCTTATGCCTGGGTAGGACACCCTCATACCCCTCTGATCATTGGCTCTGTCCCTGCCCCCTCCAATCACCAGCTCCACCCTTGCCCATGCCTGAGGCCTCTGGCGAAGGCCTCTGACCTGGGCAGAGAACTCCCAGTCTCCTTTGATCGCCTGTTCCACCCCTCAGGCCCCGCCTCCCCTGCCACCTGCCTGGCTAACAGGCCTGACCACTTCAGTGGTGGGGCTGAGCCAGACTGGGCGCCTCCATCTTGTGGCTATGGGGGAAGCCATTTTTATCATAGAGTGATGCCTAATTTGCATATTACTCTTTTATTAGACAGGACGTGGCTATGGGCACCTCCATCTTGTGTCCATGGAGGTGGCCACCTTTGTCTCAGAGTGATGGTTAATTTGCATATTACTCTTATATTAGATAGGATAGTATTACAGATGTCCCTTATTTTCCCCCATTGCACCCCTCCACCCAGTTCCCACCTCACCCCAGGTCTTCACCACACTATTATCTGTGTCCATAGGTAATGTATATATGCATATAAAATCTTTGTTTAAAATCTTCCCACCCCCTTAGCCCCCTTCCTTCTGAGAATTGTCAATGTTTCATTTCCATGTCTCTGACTCTATCTTATTTACAAGTTTATTCTGTTCATTATATTTCTTATTCATTTATTTTTATATTCAATCATTAATAAATATGTATTCATTGTCATTTTATTGTTCCATGTTTTTTATCTTTTTCTTTTTATTCTTCTTCTTAAAGAGTTACATTTCATATAATAATGGTTTGGTAGTGATGAACTCCTTTAGCTTTTTCTTGTCTGTGAAACTAAATATCTGACCTTCAATTCTAAATGTTAGTCTCACTGGGTAGAGTAATCTTTGTGTAGGACCTTGCTTTTCATCACTTTGAATATTTCTTGCCACTCCCTTCTGGCCTGAAATGTTTCTGTTGAGAAATCAGCTGACAGTCAAATGGATGCTCCCTTGTAGGTAACTAGCTGCTTTTTTCTTGCTGCTTTTAAGATTCTCTCTTTGTCTTTAGCCCATGACATTTTAATTATGATGTATCTTAGTGTGGTCCTCTTTGGGTTCCTCTTTTTTGGGACACTCTGTGCTTCCTGGACCAGGTAAGAGAAATTTTTTTGTCATTATTTCTTCAAATAAGTTTTCAATATCTTGCACTCTTTTTCTGGCACCCGCATCATAGGAATGTTGGTATACTTGAAGTTGTTTCAAAGGCTCTTTACATTATCTTCATAGTTTTGAATTCTTTTTTCTTTTTATTTTCTAATTGAGTGTTTTTTGCTTACTTATATTTCAAATCATTGATTTGATTCTCAGAACCCTCTACTGTCGAATCTGTATATTATTCTTTTTTTAATATATTTTATAGATTTTTTACAGAGAGAAAGGGAGAGGGATAGAGAGTTAGAAAGATTGATGAGAGAGAAACATCGATCAGCTGCCTCCTGCACACCTTCTACTGGGTATGTGCCCACAACCAAGGTACATGCCCTGGACTGGAATCGAACCTGGGACCTTTCAATCCTCAGACTGATGCTCTATCCACTGAGCCAAACCGGTTAGGGCTGTATATTATGCTTTATTTCATTCAACATATGCTTAATTTCTGACTGGTTCTTTTACTTTTATTTGCATTCTCACTATGATCCTTGAAAGTTTCACTAATTCCCTTGGAAGTCTCAAGAAGATTCTTGAGTAACCTTTTAACTGTGGTTTTGAACTCTATCTCCAGTAGTTTTCTTTCTTCCATTTCTTTCATTTGTGACATGATTTTTTGTTCCCACATTTTGGCTGCTTCCTTGTGTTTGTTTCTATGCACTGGGTAGAGTTGCTATGTCTCCTTGAACTGATAGAGTGTCCTTGTGTAGTAGATGTCCTATAGGGCCGAGTGGGTTAGCCTTCCCAGTCACCTGAGCTGGGCACTCTAGGTGCACCTCTTTGTAGGTTTGTAGGTTGTGTGCAGTCTTGTTGTAGTTAAGCTTTGATTGGTGTGACATCAGTGGGAGGAATTGACCTCCAGGTCAATTGGCTTTGAGGACCAGCTGTGACTACAGTGGGAGAGCTGTTGTGCAAGAGACACCACTATGGAGCAGGACTTGCTTCAGTGGGGCTTTGGTGCTCACTGTATCACTTATGAGTGTGTAGAACTGTAATCTGGTATGGTCTAATTCTGACCACTGGATGCATTGGTTCTTTGGTCTCCAAGGAGGTGCAAAGTCATCCACTGCCTGGGGCCACTCGGCAGGTGCTACAGAAAAATCTGTAGATTTATCCTATTTGTATTGGGTTTGGAAGTGCTTTGGTGAGGCCCAGCTGTGAAGCAAAGCAGGGTGGTTCTAGTGCTGGGTCTTGGGCCTTTTATTGATAGGTTTGGGGCACCATGACCCAACTGCTGCTTGTTTGAGAGATTTTAGCAAGACTGAAGCCTGTGCAAGGACAGGCCATTTATATGCAAAAGCTGCTACACAGAGGTTGGGTGAGGCTGCAAATTGGATAGGGATGGGATAGGGTCTCATGAAATCACCAGGGCAGTGCAAACAGAAATGCTTCCAGTCAGGCCTGAGACTGGGAGGTCCCAGCCCAGGAACAATAATCTCTACTAGCACTCCTGTCTGAGAGAAAGCTGCCCCCAAGTTCCTTTCCTAGTGCCAGACAATCCAGTTCCTCCTCATATGTGTCTGGGTCCCACAGTGCCAACACCCAGTGATGAACACTGGAGCTCAGAAGAAGAAAGTCCAAGTAAGTTCATGCACCAGTCCTTTAAAAGGAACAGATGGATCTGCAGCAGCCTCCATGTCACTGAGCTACAAACCCTGCTGATTTTTACATCCCACAGTTATGGGCCCTTCTTTTCCCAGCTCTGGGAGCCTGGGCTGGGGGTCTGGTGTGGGGCTAGGACCCCTTGTTCCTCACAGGCAGCCTCCACAGAGAATATCTCCTGATTAAAAAGAAAAACAGCCCTCACAGGTGCCAATCTAGGCCAGTTGGTGCCTCCACCCCTCCTACCAGTCTCTTGTTGTAGGACTTCCATTTAGACAGCTTTACTTCTCTAGTTGTAGGACTTCTATTTATACAGCTTTCAGGCATTTCTGGATGATGGTTGTTCTGTATTTTCATTGTGATTTTGATGTGATTGTGGGAGGTGACGAGTACCTATGTTTACCTACACGGTCTCGACTAAAGGGTATTCTTTAATAAGAAGAAGGAAAGAAAAAAATTTTTTAAATGAATAAAAAATGTCAATAGGAAGGGGAAGAAAATGGCAGTCGAATAGGCAAAAGAGTCACGCACCTCCTCCTGGGGCCAGGCAGGAAAAGCAACTAAATTGGAGAACAACCACCCAGAATTAACAATTTTCAATCAGAAAGGGCAGAGGACACCTAGAGAATGCCACTTACCAGCCCTAACCCATGTGAAACCACAATGGTGCTGGGGAAGTGAGTGACACAGTACCTCCAGGCAGGCTCCCAGGTATCTGCAGTTAGTGCTCGCCAGAGTGACCTACCACACCAGCCTCCTCACCAGCCTGCTGGGACCCAACATCCCAGGATCCAGCTCCAGGACCCTGCAGTAAGTGCAAGCCAGAGGGACCCCTGTGCTGTGCCCCAACCTGGGCCACAGAACTGTGCTGCCAGTCTGACCCAGAGACACCCAGTGCCTGCTCCACATTGAGCCCTTGGACTTGCTGCCAGGATGACCCAAAGCAACCCAGGACTCACCCCACTCCAGGCCTCAGGAGAGTGCAGACTGTGCAACCTAGAGCAACCCATGCCTGCTCTATCCTGGGCCCCAGGGGTAAAGGTGACCTAGAGCAACCCAGCATGCAATTCACTTCAGGCCACAGGAAAGTTGAGGACTCTGTGTCCTAGAGCTACTCAAGCTCACTCCACCCTGGGCCCTGGGACTTGCTGCCGGGGCAACCAGGAGTAACCTAGCATGCCGCACTCTAGGTCACAAGAGAGCTCTGACTCAGCAACCCAGAGCAAACTGCACCCTCTCCATCCCGGCCCCTGGGAAAATCCTAGTAAGCTACCCAGAACAACCCAGCATGCCACAGGAGAGTGCTGCAGGGTAACCTGGAGCATTCTGATGTGCCCAGCCAGGGGCCACAGGACTGTGCTGCAAGTGCACTTCCAGAGGGATCTAGGTTGCCACTCTGCCACAGGTGCCAGGGCCACACAGCAAATTGCATACTAGAGGGATCAGTGTCCTCACAGGTAGTCACACACCAGACGAACTGTGCATATGCTCCCACCACCCTGAGCATCTAAAGCAGACAATGGAGGAACTGGATCTATGGGAGAAGGGGATACAACTCAGAGAAGAAACAATAAAGGCATGAAACTGAAAGCAGACCCAGCCTCTGGGCTAATGATTTTCAGATCATTGACCTGAGAGAGTCTTCAAACCCCAAGCAGTGTGCCCAGGGCCAGGAAGAGACAGCAAAAATGGGGAGACAAAGAAACAAGAGAAAGAAAAGGAGGAATTGCCAGAGGGGAAAAAAACTAAATGGAATGGAGACAAGAAATATGACAGAGAAAGAATTCAGAGTAAGGGTCATAAAGTTCCTAAACCGGCTGGATGAGAAACACAACATATGTAAGAATCAAGAGGAAATGAAGAATGATATAGCTACAATAAAAAACACAATGGAAAGTTTCAACTACATTAGAAGAAGCAGAGGAACAAATTAGTGAGTTAGAAGACAGGGTAGTAAAACACACCCAATGTGAACAGCAATTGGAAAAAACAATAAAAAGCAGTAAGAGAGTTTAAGGGAATTTTGGAACAACAAGATATGAAGCAACATCCTCATAATAGGGGTGCCAGAAGGTCAAGAAGAGAAGCAAGGAATAAAAAAACCTATTTGAAGAAATAATGACAGAAAACTTCCCTGACTTAGGGAAGAAAAAATTCACACAAACAATATGAACCCAAAATGACTCACACCAAGACACATTGTAATTACAATGGCAAATGTTAATGACAAAGAAATAATCTGAAGGGCTGCAAGAGAGAGACAAAAAGTTACCTATAAGGGACTTCCTATTAGACTATCAAATGATTTCTCAACAGAAATACATCAGGCCAGAAGGGAATGGAATGAAGTATACAAAGTGATGCAAAGCAAGGACTGAATCTAAGAATACTCTATCCAGTAAGGCTATCAATCAAAATTTAAGGTGAAATCAGGAGCCTCAAAGACAAAAAAAAGGTTAAGAGAGTTTATTACCACCAAACCAGCAATGCACGAAATGCTAAAGGGACTTTTGTAAGAAGAAATAGAAAAGGAAGAAGAAACACAGGCATAAAGAATAAAAATGGCAACAAACAAGAATCTATCAATAATAACTCTAAATATAGATGGATTAAAAGCTCCGATCAAAAGAATAGGGTGGCTGAATGGATAAGAAAACATGACTCATATATACGCTGTCTGTCTACAAGAAACCCACCTCAGAACATAGGACTCACACAAACTGAGGGATGAAAAAAAATTTTTTTTCAGGCAAACAGAAATGAAAAAAAGCTGGGGTAGCAATCTAAACTAATAAAAGCGGAATAGTAAAATTAACCGTTTCTCCGGGACGCCCACAGCCAATCAGAACGGCTGTATGCAAATTAGCCCAGCCAACATGGCAGCCGCCACTCATGGACCTGAGTAAACATTTAGGCAGTGTCTGTTGCAGCAGGAGGGAGAGTGAAACTACCTGCTCACTGGCTCCTTAGCCTTTGGCCTGAAGCAAAAACGCACATTTGCAACAATTAAGTGTAACAATTGTTTCATTATAGAAGCCTCAAGGTGTGGCGGCCGCTCCACTCACGGACCTGAGTAAACGTTTAGGCAGCATCCGTTGCAGCAGGAGCGAGAGCGAAACTACCTGCTGGCTGGCTCCTTAGCCTTTGGCCTGAAGCAAAAATGCACATTTTCAACAATTAAGTGTAACAATGTGTAACAATTGTTTCATTATAGAAGCCGAGAGGTGAGGCAGAGAAGAGGCTTCGTTAGTAAAAGGCCGCCTTAACGGAACAGCATCAATTATAGGAAACCTGGGCGGCCAGCAGCCACAGAGCTAGAGCAACCAGGAGGCCAACGATGGAGGAAACTGCCTGCCTAGTCTGACTGTGGCCTCCGCTCAAGGCAACAAAGTTTCAATTATAGAAAATAAATAGAGGAGAAACAAGATGGCGGCATAGGGTAGACACCGCATATGCAGCTGTGAACAACTATTTCAGAAAAACCACGAAAAGAACACACGGACACCCCTCGCACCCACAGGACGGCTGGCTGAGTGAAAATCCTACAACCAGAGAAGAGTCTGAGACTCAGAGCAGCAGCGGAAGCAAAGTACAGAGGTACGGAGGCGC
>PVJC01046837.1:0-13150 GCA_004026665.1 Murina feae
AAAAAATCAATGGGAGAAGTATCCTCAGGTTATTAATGATCAAAAGAATGATTATTTGTGGGTTATTTGGTTTTTAAGTTTTCACGGAGATATATAGAAACAGAAGTGTTCATTGTTAACTATATAAATAATCAAAATTATTACTTAAAAGTTTCAGTAGTGACAGTTTGGGAATTTCAGGAAAGTGCCATAGGATATTTATGGAATTAATACTGAACTAAATTCATTATCATGGTTTTGCTGCTACCTGGTGAGTTGTGTGATCATGCCAAGCCACTAAACCTCCTTAGACGTTTGTTCCCTCATCTATAAATCTAAGGAGGCATGTAGATGTCATCAAGTCTCCTTTCAACCCTCATATTCTTTTACTTGAATTCTAAAATTTCAAGACATGAGAATGATACCGTGGCATTTTATCTTCCTCAGGATCCTGTACCCAGTGGATTTTCTGCAGGGGAAGTTTTGATTCCCTTAGCTGATGAATATGATCCAATGTTTCCTAATGACTATGAGAAAGTAGTGAAGCGCCAAAGAGAAGAACGGCAGAGACAGCGGGAGCTGGAAAGACAAAAAGAAATAGAAGAGAGAGAAAAGTAAGGCTTTGTTTGGATTCAGGGCTATTTTACATTTGAAGTATTTATTAGAATGTTAATGAATGAACTTCATTGCTGTCTATAAGGCTGAAGTTAGTTTTTATGGTTAATCTTAAAAAACTAGTTGTTACATCCCAGCGTTAAAAAAACCCCACAAATAGTCTAGAGCAAATTTTCTGTTATAGATGCAGAAAACTTAAAGTATTTATTTTGTGTGAATTGTTAGAAATGTACCTTGGAACAACTTAAACCTGATGTTGAGCAATAGTTTCTTTCCTCTGTTATGACTCTTCTATAGTCATAACTATTCAAAATACTTAAATTGGTCCTGGCCAGTGTAGCTAAGTAGGTTGAGCATGCTCCTATAGTCAGAAAGATCACTGGTTCAATTCCTGGTCATGTAATTAAGGCATATTCTCAAGCAGCAATTTTCAACCCTTTTCATCTCATGGCACACATAAACAAATTACTAAAATTTTGTGGCACACACAAAAAATATCTTTTTTCCCGAGCTGACAAAAAACAATAGGTATAATTTTGATTCACTCACACCAGACTATTGTTGTATTGTCATTTTTTTTTTTTTTGACAGTCTAAGGGAAAAGAGGTTAGTGCCTTTGACTAAAATAGTCAGGTATTGCATGTTTTAAAATTTTTTGTGGTATACCAGTGTGCTCCTCACACACTGGTTGAAAATTGCTGTTCTAGGGAATTAGAATTGTTAAATTATATCTATGTTGATGTGCTTTAAAATTGAAAGAGGCAAGTACCAAGTAAACTTTTGTCTTGCTACTTATATACCTACTAGAGGCCTGGTGCACTAATTTGTGCATGGGTGGAGTCCGATTGGGGCCAATTGGGCCAGACTGGCTGGGGGGAGGGGCCACAGGTGATCGGTAAGCCAGCCCTGCCCCTTGGTTGAACTCCTGGTTGAGGGGACAGTTTGTATGTATAGGATTAAATGTGTTCAGTTTATCTTTTGGTTTTTCTCACTTGTCATACTTGTGCTACTTTAGTTTTCAATCAGTTGTTTTTGCACACACCCCACCTTCCATTAATAGTTTAGTGTGAACGGGAGGATTTGGGTATTTTCTAACCAAGGTGATATCCTTGAGTTCACATCTCTAAATCAGCTCATCTGTAATGAATATGGGTTCCTTTATTATCACAGGAGGCGTAAAGATAGACATGAAGCCAGTGGGTTTTCAAGGCGACCAGATCCAGATTCTGATGAAGATGAAGATTATGAGCGAGAAAGGAGAAAAAGAAGTAAGGCATCAACATAAATATTATGTTTCCAACATGGTGCAATTTCACTATTTGCTTTTCATATTCAATTTGATATAGTTCAGTTGACATTGATTTAGGTCATTTTCTCTCTGGGATTCCAGCAATCCACATTTGTATGCAATCTTAATTTATATTCCATTTTTTCATATATTCTTTCTTGATCTTCCTACCCACTTTCTAATAGTTATTAAGTAGATACATTGAGCATACCTTGAAATATATACACATACTTTTCCTTACCTGTAGCATAGTCACACTGACCTATTCTCTGTGTCCAGCTTCATTGCTGTTAAACACTGAATGGAGAGTCAAGGCATTTGTTTCCAGAACGTTTGTCACTGACATGCATGAATCTGAGGACATCATTTAGCTTCTCGGATGTAGGTTTCTTTCAACATCATCTGAAGAACAGAAAGACAAAGAATTTGAACTAGTTAATAAGGCTCCTTGTAGTTCTAAAATGTACAAGCTGAATTGTAATTGAGTTAAGACTAAATCCTTAGTGATTACTAGACAGTTAAGCAGTGTTTGTTCTTGGGAGAATAGAATGCTGCTTATTTTAGCTTTATCATGTTTTGATTGCTAGGATTTCCTTGATTTAATTGACCAATTTGGTTGATAGATTGAGGGTTAAGTGAGAAATTTAAATCATCTGCTTATCTACTAGATCCCAGGCTCTGTCCTAAGCACTTTCATAGATTATCTACTTGATGCTACATGAGAACTTGGAATGGGCTCTGTGATTTAGCCCTGTTTTAAGGGTGGGGAATCTGAGGCACAAAAGGAAGAAGCACTTTATATAATACTAGAGGCCCAGTGCATGAATTTGTGCACAGGTGTGGTCCGGCCAGCCTGCCCCCAATCGGAATGGGGGGTCTGGTCAGGGGCAGGTCCAGCTGGGGGGAGGGGCTACAGGCAGTTGGCTGGCTGGCCAGAACTCCTGGTCGAACTCCCATTAGAGGGGACAATTTGCATGTTAGGCTTTTATTATATAGAATAGGTCCATTGTTCATCTTGTCCGAAATCTTCATCTACCTGAAAACCTCATTATAATGTAGTATTCTTTAACATAAGACCTAAGAATTCTGTTGTCATGAAGCTGGAATAAATTTCCACATACTTGATCTCTATTTTAGGATCGGCCGTTTGGCAGGCTTGGTCTGCCCAAGTGTATAGCCAAGATTAGGGTTTAATTTAAATTTTAAAATACTAATTGGGTTGGAAAGGAGTGAATTTATAATAATTTAGGATTCTTAATCTTTCAGTGCAGATATGAATTAAATGTATTTATAGAATACCTACTACACAATACAAAAGAAAATCAAGCTCATGGATACAGACAACAGATTGGTGGGGGGTGAGAGAAGTGAGTGAAGGGTTCAAAAAGTATAAGCTTCCAGTTATAAATAAGTCATAAGGGTGTCATGCATAGCATGGTGACTATAGTTAACTATATTGTATTGCATATTTGAAAGTTTTAAGAGAGTGGACCTTAAAAGTCCTCATCACAAGAAAAAAAATTGTAACTATGTATGATGACAGATGTTAATAAACTTACTGTAGTAATCATTCTGCAGTATATACAAATATTGAATCATAATCTTGCATACCTGTCAAGATTATTTGTCAATTATACCTCAACAAAGAAAAATAATACTTAGTACATGCTGAATATTATCAGGCACTGCATTGTTTTTATAATAGAAGTAAAATGAACATTTGAGTGTGCTCTGTGTGTCAGGTATTATGTTAAGCATTTCATATCTGCTATCTCAATTAAGAGAAGTTTGGTTTTTATTAGCATTTTTAGAATCCAGCATATCGGTTGAATACTTATTGGTCTCATCTTTTCAGCGTGTAGATCGGCTGCCTTTTTTGTAAGGAGGTATGCCTTTTCTGTGAAGGCCATTTAATTTCTTCAGAAGCTAATATTGAGTAGTAGGGAAGTGATGGCATTATGTCCATTATGTGTACTGCTGATAACAGGTGATGTTTATATTTTAACCTGATTACTAGCAAATGTTTAGTAATCATCATGAATTTTTCATACTAAACTAATCTCAGAATCAATCAGTAATCACTTGGCAAGATTAAAAAATGATAAGAAATATTTCAAAACAAATATAAGATTTTATTCCTATTTCTCCTTAAGTATTTTGTTTAATCCAGGCCTGTTAATCATGATGCATGTATGCTGGCTTTGGAGGAATTTCTTTTGTGAAACATTTCATGCTGTTGCAGCACTGGTTTTGTAATCAGTTTTGTTTACATCTTATTTTTTGGACTATTTTATTGGTGATTAAGTTATAATACATATGTTAAGGCTTATACCTAATGAAAAATTCCTTATATTCTCCATTCTTGTCAGATAGCAAATGGAGTTATTTTCGTTTGTTTGTGTTCACCATTCTCTGTCCAGGAAATGAGCAGGAACAATGACAACACAAAACAGATTCTGTAGAAATCAGAAGTACCTACATTTTCAAATAGGTGTTTAGTTCCAGGAGTGTGTTACATTGTGGGAGAAAGCTTGGAACCTTTGGGAGCTACCTACCACTGTCCACTAATTCCCCTCTGATCATTTTCTCCTATGAAAGAAAAATGGAAACAGTTATACCTAATTCAAAGGTTATTAAATCTAAATGGGATAATGTATATGAAAAAATTTGGCTACTAGCCCTGGCCAGCAGGGTTCAGTCATGTCAGCCTGAGAACCAGAGGGTCACAGGTTTGATTCCCAGTCAAGGGCACATATCCCTGGCTCTAGTCAGAGCGTGTGCTGGAAGTAACTAGTTGATGTGTGTGTGTGTGTTTCTCTCTCTCCCTTGTCTCCTTCCATTCTCTAAAAAATCAATGGAAGAAATATCCTCAGGTGAGGATTCACAAACAAAGAATCTAGTGACTAACATCCTCTCAGTAAATAGTTGTATTACTGATGGTTTTGTGTGTTGTGGCTTTTTAAATCCTCACTCAGGAATATTCTTCCATTGATTTTTAGAGAGTGGAAGAGAGAGGGAAAGGCAGAGAGAAATATCCATGTGAGAGAAACATATCAATTGGTTGCCTCCTGCAGGAGCCCCAACCAGGTCCTGGGCTGAGGAGGAGTCTGCAACCAAGGTACGTGCTCAGGCCCTGGACCGGAATCAATCTAGGGACCCATTGGTCTGCAGGCCAGTACTCTTATCTCCTGAGCCAAATCAGCTAGGACTTACCGTTTTTGTGTTTTTTTTAAAAATATACATTTTTATTGATTTCAGAGAGGAAGGGAGAGGGAGAGAGAAGTAGAAACATCAATTATGAGAGAGAATCATTGATGGGCTTCCCCCTGCATGCCCCCTACTGGGGATCCAGCCTGCAACTGGGGCATGTGCCCTGACCAGGAATCGACCCCTGACCCCCTGGTTCATAGGTTGAAGCTCAATCACTGAGCCACACTGGCCAGGCTATGTTACTGGTTTTTTAAAGTAACTGCTAATTCTCTGGATTATGGTGTTTTATCTTAAAATTCATTTATTAACTACATTCTAGAGCTCTTGAATGCCTGCTATGAAAAAAATAATTGTGTTTGGCTTTTCAGTTTTCTACATTTTTAATCCTAGATTCAGATATTAAGTTCTTTAGGTATTAGCTGGAGGGATGAAGTAGCAATTCTGTCTCCCTCCCTCCCTCCCTCCCTTCCTTGTGTGATATGACAAATTGTGGGGAGGCACAGGCTTGGTTGGAAAGTCTGTAAGGAAGAATCTCTGAAAGATCGGGGACCTCTTGCTGAAGGCAGCAGACCCTGCCTTGACTTTTCCAAACAAGTGTGAGCCCCCAGATGTTTCACTGGAGTCTTTATGTTTAGTCTTTAGACATCCTTGCTTAAAGGACACTGCAGATACAAGTGTTTTCTCAAGGATACTTACCCTGCTGATAGTATTTAGAAGTTAATTTTATAAAGTTCAAGCTGTTGCTACAACAAAAGCCTAAGGAGGCAGACAAACGGAGCTGTTTGGTTTCTCAAGCCAAGCAGTCCCTTAGCCCTCTCACAGAAATGTATATCAGAGTAATCATTTATCCATTGCTCAGGGTCTTGCCAGTCAGCCCCGGTAACAAATGGTATATATCATAGTCCTTGAGAGTCTGGCATCTGAAACGTTCCTTTAATTAGTGGAATTTTATGTTTTCGCAGGTATGGGCGGAGCTGCCATCGCACCACCCACTTCTCTTGTAGAGAAAGACAAAGAGTGTATGTATCTATATCTCTCCCTCTTTTATTTTGATACAAATTTTAACCCAGCCATGGCCAGTCTTAGCTTCTTCTATCAGCCAGGTTTCCTGAATGTAATGGGAAATTGCTCCAAAACCTGTCCTCTGGTCTGAACCCTGAGGCCAGTGTGGGTCATTGAAGCTGTTGTTCCCTTTTATTCCTTGTACTTTAGAAGTTTTAATGCCAGGCTCTAAGACTTGGATTTTTATAAGTGGTGTGCTTTTTTGTTGTTGTTGTTGTTTTAATGTATTTTTTAATTGTTGATAGTATTACAGATATCTGCCATCACCCCCCCCTTTACCCCCTCCTCCCAACCTCTACCCCCTTATCCTTCACGCCAGATTTTTCCTACCCTATTGCTTGTGTCCATAAGCTATGCATTTAAGTATGTAAGTTCTTTGGTTTATTTCTTCTCGTCCTACTGTTTTTTGTTTTTTTTTTAATTCATTTTGTCTTCTCCAACATTTCATATTTGGAGTTAGGCTAAAACAATAATAGCTCAGTTTACGATTTATGTCCTCAGTGGTTTTAGAGGCTGTTAAGTTTATGACTTCCACGAGGTGGCAGTGACTTCCTGATGAGATTTTCTGCCATTAGTTTTGATTTTATCTCACAGGTTGTGTGCCTTCACTTACATTGTCAGAACACACCCACCCACTATTCCTCCTCCCAGTGATCTCTTCTAGGAATTGAACTTTGATGTATCATCTAGGTCATTTTCCTATCCTCTGGGTTGGACCATACCTAAACTATCCCAAGAAAATATAGTCATCCCTCATGCTTTTTAATACCTGTTGCACTATTTATGTTACCTTTTTAAAGAAGATAATTTAAAAAGTTTGTTAAATACCTTTGTGTAAAAACATCTAGCAAACCATAAACCCAATTGAAACCAGTCTGTTTTTTGTTTTTCTTTGTGTTTTTTTTTTTTTTTTTTTTTTTTAAGCTTCCTTGTTGAAAATCACTGCTGTAGCGGGGTTTGAAAATCACTGCTCTGGTGCATGGTCCATACCTCAATGACCTTTATTTTATGCTAGGCTAATGAAATAGCTTAGAGTCCAAAGACAGGTATACAAGATGCTATGAGAATCAAAAGAGATTTTGAGTGGATCTATCTGGAATATACAAAACTCTTAAGAATTTAGACAAAAATTGTCATTTAGAACACTTTTAAAGGATAACATTTCAGTAAGGTATAAAAAGGACATTTGAGATAACAGCTGGAACAAAGCTAAAATTAGAAAAATAGTACTATACCTCCCTAATTTTAAAAAATCATGTAGAGGTTGTACAGTGGGTTTTGTTTTTTCTCCTTATGGTAAACTAAAAATGTCAGTTAAACTAGTTCAAAATAACTGATTTATACAAGTGCAGTTCGGAATTTTTTATAGTATTTTGGTAAACCTATTTTATTTTTATCCGATAGTACCCCGAGAATTTCCTTACGAAGAGGATTCAAGACCTCGCTCACAGTCTTCTAAAGCTGCCATTCCTCCCCCTGTGTATGAGGAACAGGACAGACCCAGATCTCCAACGGGCCCTGGCAACTCCTTCCTCGCCAACATGGGGTAATGGTTCAAGTGCTGCCGTCTTGGCAGGTGTAAGAAGGACGAGGCTCATTGTGAGCGGTTGGCAGCCTTTTCAGTAGATGCAGTTTGTTTGAAAGTGAGGTGTCTCTAGTTGTAGGGAGATACTTGGTGTGTTCAGTCGCACAGTGTCATTCTTGAGAATCTGAGTCATGTGGAGGGTGTTGCAGCACAATGCTGTCATATTCTGTACAAAACAGAGCCTTCTGATGTAAATTATGGAGGGTTTCATTGCTGAACATTGTATTCTTTAGACAGGAACAGTTTCTCATAGTTAGTTACATGTGTTTTCAAAACATTTGTAAGTAAAATATGGCTTACGAATTACGAATTACATCTGACTTATACTATGTCCAAAGGGTGAATGACATCATATATGTATAAGCCATTTGCTTTAAGGTCATGATTCTGTACCTTTGGTCTAAAAACTTAGTCATTCAAACTATAATTAGAGTGTTTGCCTGCATATAAAAATCAATTTTAAGGTTGACTTTCAGGTGTGGCTTGTGGAATTTAAAATCCCCACTGGATTTGCCATACATTTTGGTTAATGTTCTATGTTTTATGTTTACTTTGTTTCTTTCATGCAATGAGAGACTATCAAATGAAGCTGCGTTACACTAAGGCCGTTGTTCTGTGTCCTTCAGAAGGACACTGCCTATGATAGAAGTGCTGTGACCATAGTAATCACATCGATCTGCCTTTGTCTATGTGCATATACTCTGATTCTTAGAGCCCTTGAGAGGTGACTAGTCAAGAGTGGAGTAGATGGTTGGGGTTCCCACACTGCGAGAGGATTTTGACTTTCTGACCTTGGTATCTTTCTCCCAGACTTGTGTTCTCTGTGGTAACTACTAGCCACGGCTGGCTATTAATTTAAAATGAATATAATTTAAAATGTTATATGTGATTTCCTTTAAAATTTCATTTGAAACTGTTCTAGGGCTAAAAAGAAAAGACTGAAACTGCTGAATTGTACTACACTTCATTTATTTTTAAAAAATATGTCTCATCTCAAGTGCTCAATAACCACACAAGGCTAACAGCTACCCTATTGGGCAGTCCCATCATTGTAAAATAGGTATATTGGGCTCCCCTAGAACGTATGGAAGGTGGATAGACATGAAACTGTTATTTTTTTTTCTGCTGATTATAAAAATTGACTTTTTGCTGAATTCCTTTTAAACAGTAATTCTCTATGCCTAAGAAAGATGCAGTGGCCCTAACCGGTTTTGCTCAGTGGATAGAGCGTCAGCCTGCGGACTGAAAGGTCCCAGGTTCGATTCCGGTCAAGGGCATGTATCTTGGTTGCGGCCACATCCCCAGTAGAGGGTGTGCAGGAGGTGGCTGATCCATGTTTCTCTCTCAGGCTGATCCATGTTCCTCTCTCATCGTTGTTTCTGACTATCCCTCTCTGTAAAAAATCAATAAAAAATATTTTTTTTTAAAAAGGAAAGATGAAGTGTAGTACAATTCAGCAGTTTCAGTCTTTTCAGCAGTTTCAAAGGAAATCACATAAAGTAATGTAGGTGTAATTCTAGTTGAAGCAGGGTTTTGTGATTCAAGCAATGGGGACACTCTTGAGACCCGTGAGGCACTTCCAAGTGCAGTTTGAAAGTACAGTATTAGAGAATGAGCAGTGGACTGAGAATTACAAGTTGTGGGTCCCAATTTCAATTTTACCGTTAATACCTATAGAAATAATTTCTAATATTATGTCTTATTTTTGTTTCTAATCAGCTTTAAGCTAGCCTACTTGACTAATCTGGGCTTCAGTTTATTTTCCCATCGATTAAGTCAATGATTTCTATATAAAATCTGTTATTATAAACTCTACTATTTAGAAAAATGCAGTCATTTTCATCATGAAACTTTATCCTTTTTTGACAGGCACATTTTTTAATTTTATGACTTTAAGTAATTTTTATTTTTCTATTATAGTTGATACACAATATTATATTAGTTTCAGGTGTACACCCCAGTGATTACACATTATATATTGCTAACTGATTAGACATTATATATTAAGTGATATTAGTTTCAGGTGTACACCCCAGTGATTAGACATTATATATTGCTAGAAAATCTAATACCCATCTAACACCATACATAGTTATCATTAATACTAGTGGCCCGGTGCATGAAATTCGTGCACATTAAAAGGGGATTAATTAGAGGACATATTTTAATATTGCTGTTTTCCCTTTCTCTATAATAGAAGTGTCAGAGATGAAAGAAAATTAGTAAAATGTATATGAAAATCTTCCTCCTGTCAGAGTCTGGGGTGCACCATGGGACACAGAGTCAAATTCCCACCCACTCACATGTAACTTAAAATCCAGACCTGGCCGGGTCCCCCCTCATTGGTCTAGATCCAGACCCGGCCGGTCCCACCCTTGTCAAGCCCTGCCAGATGGGGGATGTAGCCTCAGGTCCCCTGGCCTGGTGCCAGAGTGGGAGTCATGTCCTGAGGTCCCCTGGCCCAGCACTGAGGTGGGAGGGGGTGCACCTTGAGGTTTCCTCTTAATCCCCGCCGGGTGGGGTGAATGGCCTCAGGTCCCCTGGCCCGGTTCTGGGTCAGGGGGCATGGCCTGAGGTCTCCCAGCCTGGTGCCAGGGCATTGAGGCACAGCCTGAGGTCCCCGTCAAGCCCTGCCAGGTGGGAGGTGCGGCCTGAGGTCTGCTGTCAAGGTCTCCCACGGGGGAGGGGAAGAAGCACGGACTCAGGTCCCTGCTGATTACTCCTTAAGGCTTGTTATGGGAGCTTGGCCTCAGCTGTGGGTGCAGCTATCTTTGTGGCGGAGTAATGGCCAAATTGCATATTCCCTCTTTATTATATGGAATTATTATATAGGATTATTGACCATTCCTTATGCTGTACTCTACATCTCCATGACTGTTCTGTAACTACTAATTGGTGCTTCTTAATCTCTACCTTTTTCACCCATCTCCTCAAATCTCTTCCCATCTGGCAAAAAGTTCTCTCTATGTATGTATGTCTGTTCTGCTTGTTTATTTTGTTCTTTAGATTCTACATATAAGTGAAATCATACAGTGTTTGTCTTCTTTGTCTGACTCATTTCACTCAGCACAATGCTCTGTATGTCCATCCATGTTGTAGATGGCAAGCCTTTTACCATTTAAACTAACCATTGATAGATATTGCCATTTTATTCATATTTTTTATTTTTTCCCCTTCCTTTTCTGAAAGAAGACAAGACCCTTTAACATTTCTTGTAATACTGGTTTGGTGGTGAGGAACTCACTTAGCTTTTTCTTGTCTGGGCAGCTCTTTATCTGTCCTTCAATTCTAAGTGATAGCTTTGCTGGGTAGAGTAATCTTAATTGTTGATCCTTGCTTTTCCTCACTTTGAATAGTTCTTACCAATCCTTTCTGACCTGCAAAGTTTCTGTTGAGAAATCAGCTGACAGTCTTGTGGGAGCTCACTTGTAGATAAATGCTTTTCTTTTACTGCTTTTAGAGAGTCTTTCTTTGTCTTTAATCTTTGGCATTTTAATTATCATGTTCTTTGGTGTGGACCTTTTTGGGTTCATCTTGTTTGGGATTGTCTGTGCTTCCTTGACAGGCACATTTAAAAGTCAACTGTGGTCATATATCAATGAATGAAATCTGAAGAACAATATAAATAAACAAAACCAAAAGACTCATAGATACAGAGAAGAGACTGATGGTTGCCAGAGAGAGAGGGGACTGGGTGGAAAAGGTAAAATGATTGATAAGTACAGATTAGTAGTTACAAAATAGTTATGGGGATATAAAATACAGCACGGGAAATATAGGTAATAATCTAATCTAATAAGAGTAATATGCAAATTAACCACCACTCCGAGACACCTAAGCCACACCCACCAGCCAATCAGAGTGGCTGTATGCAAATTAACCCAGCCAAGATGGCAGCCACAGAGCTAGAGCAAACAGGAGGCTTCCATTGCACCAGCAATGGAGTTGAAACTGCCTGCCTAGGCTGGCCGGGGCTCTGCTCAAGGCAGCAGTGTTTCAGTTATAGAAGCCATGGAGCTGAAGCAAACAGGAGGCTTTGTTGCCTGACTAGGCCTCCACTCAGGGCAACAAAGTTTCGATCATAGAAGATAAATGAACCCCAGAAACCTGATTCTAGCTAGCCTCGCTGAGACGTTGGGTCAATGGGAGCTGTGGGCAGCCTGAAAATGGCCCTCAGCCCCTCACCCAGGCTGGGCAGGCACCCCAATAGGGACCTGAACCCTAAAGGGACTGTGGGCAGCCTGAAAACGGCCCTGAGCCCCTCACCCAGCTGGCCACACCCCCATGGGGTGAGGATCTCCACTAGGGGGCTTGGCCAGCCTGCAAACAGCCATCAGCCCCTCACCCAGGCTGGCCAGGCACGCCAGCAGTTGGACATCCCCTGAGGGGTCCCAGACTGCGAGAGGGCACAGGCCGGGCTGAGGGACCCTCTTGAGTGCACAAATTTTTGTGCACCAGACCCCTAGTATTATAATAATGATGTGTGGTACTGAAAATTTCAACCAGGTGGGTACTGAAAATTTCCAGGGAACCACTTTGTAAAGTATATGATTGTCTAACCAATGTGCTATATGCCTGAAACTAGTACAAAATAATATTAAGTACAACTGTGATTGAAAAAAGTATTTCTGTGGCAATGCAGGTCCTAGAACACATAGGAACTCTAGTGTTTTGTAGCAGGTACTGGGGAAATTTCATTAGAGAAACTAATATTTTCCTTACCTTAAAGATAATCTCAGGATGTCCAGTATTTTTTATATATCTTTCATTCTGAACATCCCCACAGCTTCATCTAATGTAATGGCCCATTAATTATGTGACATCATCAAAGCCCTTGTAGAATTTCTGTTCTCCTTCCCAGAAGTACAATGTTACGATATAAAATCCAATTTATGCTATAGCTGATGACCTTAAGTATAAAGGACCTTTCTCTTTTCTTTCTCCCAGTGGCACAGTAGCACATAAAATCATGCAGAAGTATGGCTTTCGGGAAGGCCAAGGTCTTGGTAAACACGAGCAAGGGCTGAGCACGGCGTTGTCAGTAGAGAAGACGAGCAAGCGAGGAGGCAAGATCATTGTGGGTGAAGTCACAGAGAAAGGTGAGTCCTCCAGAAGGAGTGAGAGATGCAGTCCAGAGGCAGAGGACTGGCCCTCTTGAATAGAATAAGAGAATTCCTGATTATGATGCATTCCAATTCGGTGTTGTGGTTCTTCATCTTTATTTGTTCAGAATAGATATAGAGATAGGAAGGCCCATAGGAGAAAAGACAACGACCTTGGCAGAAATGAACAACAGTACTCAAGAAAATAAGTTCATGCCTACTTCTGCTAGGTAAAGAATCTTGTTAAATTGGTAAGATCATAGTTATTTATTTACTAGGGGCCCGGTGCACAAAAATTTGTGCACTCGG
>PVJC01046838.1:0-13153 GCA_004026665.1 Murina feae
AGAGGGCACAGGCCGGGCTGAGGGACTCCCTCCACCCCGAGTGCACAAATTTTTGTGCACCGGGCCCCTAGTATTTTAATAAATGGGACATACAAAAACAAACTAATGCTCCACTCCTCACATATACAAATCGGAAATTTACAGTAATAAATCAGTAATGATTATCTGCTTTTCTCAAGACTCTTGTTGGTTTTTATTTTCTTCTTTATGTATTCTTTATTTTCTAAAGTTTATATAGTAAGCATTTTTTATTATGATTACAAAATGGAGAAAAAGATGAATACCACTGTATCAGAGCCATAGGAGGAAACAGCGTTTTTCCCAAAAGGTTCAGTTGATGGATTATATACGGGGGTGTGAGCTAGGTTAAAGGAATCAACAAAGATGGTTCAGACTCCCAAAGACTAATAACAGGGAGAGAGATTACCACACTGAGGTGGTTGAAGGTATATGAAAGAAAATAAAAAGAATTATAAGAATTATATTCATAGTTAATGATACCTAGCACTTACCTCTGCCAGGCACTATGCTAATTGCCTTACATGAGAAATTGCACATTTCCTTTTTAAATATGAGATAATGAGGCAGAAACATGAATCCCCTTCACAGAGACTTAGGTGTCTCTGTGCACATCCACAGGCATTTGGAGGAGTGACTGCAGTCTGCTCAGGTGCTCTGAGAATAGGAGGCTTTAAGGATGGCAGAGCTGCCATTTTGAATTTTATATTCATTCAGTGCAACCCCAGTTATTTCCAGAGCAATACAGCCTTATGGGCAAGCCAAAGCCACTTTGTGTATAAAAAAAACAGATGCCCAGAGCCCTGCACCAGGAATGATTTAAGTCTTTGCAGGAGGAAAGATGCTTTTTCCACTTGGTGCTCTGCTGATTATGTCTCGTGGCTGTGGCCTAAATAGTAAGTAAAACAAAGAAGACAGCTCAGAAGAGCATATCCTTAAACGTTTGCCATCCTGGAAAGGCGGGGGGGGGGGGGGGGATAAGCTATCTACTGATATGGAAGATCCATCTGTTTGATTTGTGTCTTGCCAAGCTTTTGGAAGAAGGGAGGTGGTGGCTGTCATGCCGTCAGACATCCTTGGGTCCCTTGATAGGAAGAAAAGACAGCACTGCGAAAGGAACTCAGGTGAAATGAATCAGATCATCCTCTGCAGGACAAGCTTCTCCTCTCCTGCACAGTGTGTTAAGGTCAGCCTGAGGTAGAGCCTGACACCAAGTCTGACTCACATCTGCCTTCAGCTGGCTCTTGTCACCTACAGGCTGGAGAGGAATGTTGGGGCTTGCTCAGGGCTCTCTAGATGCAGGTCAAGAACATCCAGTTTTGTTGCTTATAACAAAGGACACTATATTCCAGCCTGAGTTTTAACTGGACCCATTAGAAGCCACCATTATCGCTATCTCTTGAATTAAAGTGCCCAGTGAGCCACTGGATCCTGAGGAACAAGAGAAGGTCAATCATGTGACACCAAAATGCAGCAGAACAGAACCTGTGAATGCAGCTTCCAACAGCCCAGAGGTCGCAAGTACATACACAGCCATGGGATGGGAGCAGGAGAGGGACTTTTGTTTTCACAGAGCTTCTGGTCACAGGTCTGCAAGCCAGGATCTTGGGCTCTGGCCCAACTCTGCCTCTTACTTGTCTTATGTCTTATGGTGATATAGCTTCTCTGGCCCCAGGATCCTCATAATTAAAATGATACAGTTGTGCAAAAGAGGCTTTTAAGAACTTTCCCTGTATGGGTTATAGCTCATTACATACACATGACTTCCAGAGCCTAAGATAGTGGCACCAAAATCATGGGTTCCTGGTCTCTTTGCTACTGGTGGAATCCTTCAAGGGAGGAGCGGGAGTCTCAGATCCTGAAACTTGGGACAGGATGAACATACTGCTGGGAGTGTCCTGGATTCTGACCTCTAGCCATGGTCTAAGAGAGCTTTGCAATTGGCAGATAGGCTGTCGCTAGCTTTTCCTATGACGCAGCAGACATCATTAATGGAGCATATTGTTTTCCCCAAACCATTTTCAACGTAGAGCTTCAAGCAAACACCGCTAATGAATTAGAGTAAGCTTGCCAGATAAAACGTATTTGTTGTCCCAGCTCTCATCTCTTTCTTCCCAGTTTGACATTCTTTACTGGGTAGCATCAAAATTAATTGGCTAGTGTGGAAAATTCAGCTGTTGTATGAGATGGCCACATTTTAATTAGGGTTTTAAGTCATTGGACTCTTTAGGTAACAGGTTTTGTACTTAAAGTATTATATAAATGAATAAATCTGTTCTCAGAATTTGGAAAACAAAGATGTAGTTACCACAGAATCATGGCATGTGGAGAAGAGAAACAGTAAACATGTGTCTGGACATCCCTTTAGTCCCTGGAAGAAATACAGAGAAGTTACTCATAACATTCAGTGATATTTTTCCCAGTTCTGAGTAATGGTGTTACTTCCATCTCCTTTGGGATATTTCTATAACCTAATGGAATTTCATGACATTTGGCCCTAATTATCTTTAAGTTAATTTGATTTACTTTAGACTGCTTTGCATCAAGCTAAGCTATCCATTCCTTTCCTTGTATATATACACAACAATTATTGGAAGGCAGCTATCATATCCCTTCCCAAATGTCAGAACTGGATTAAAAATCCTTTTGGGCTTACATTACATTATCTCCTCTGATGTTTGATGTTTTTCCCAGAAGCGTTTGTAAGTTATCGATGTTGTGACCAATAGCATCAGATACTTGAGCACTTTTTTTCTCTCTCTCTTTGTTAACATACAAAGTTCATGTAGGTTCTTTGAATTTTGTCTTCAAAAAATTGTGTTTGATTTTTCATATTCTTTACTCATTCAATGATAATTTCTACCATAACTCATAGTGAGGACCAGAGAACACCAAAATTAGGGAACTCAGCTGAGGCAGCCTGGGTCATCATCAGAAGACAGAAAGATTCATGCTTGCGTTAAGACCCAACAGACCACCTGGGAGGAATTGAGAACATCGAAGGACTTGGTCATAGGGCTTCTCCACTCTATTAATGCTCCTGATTATAAGGAAGACAAAATGTGACAAAGACCACAGTAGGTGGCATGGAATGTACCTTGGCATAGCAGAGAACTGAGGTACCCAGGACATGTCCTGACATAAGAGTAGAGGCTGGCCTCCTGTGAAGCTACTAAAGCTCATACTTCAGGACCCCTCCCTCGAATGGACCTCTTCCAAGACCCCTGGAGGCGCCTTAGAAATCTGTTCACATGGTTAGATGTTCTTGTAAAATATGCCTCCAAAAAAGAAAAAAAATACATTTTAAGCACTGTCGGTAGACTTTTGTCTCTGTCCACTCTCCCTCTGCCTCTGTCCTTCTTTCTCTCATGTTGAGCATGTTGAGTGCTCGTGGAGTTTTGAGGCTCTATCTCAGGGGAAGTTGAATTGGGGAAACATTTAGTTGAGTAGTGTGATATATTTATGGGGTTCCCAGTCACTTTCTTGACAGGGTTTAGTGGCTGTGAGTTGTCTCAGTGTGGGGGTCCATGCCCTCACACTGACTTGGCTGCTGTGAGGAGATGGGGCAGGACCAGAGGTTGTACTGTGGTAATGACATGCCCTGTGTCACTCACACTGGTACAGCCCAATAGTGCAGGAGAAGCTAGAACTTAAACAGGTGGAGATGGAAACTGGCCTGTGGAAGACTTCCGGTATCAGATGTGTAGAAGGATAGGTAAAGGATTCTACTTTCAGTAGCACCTGGACGGAATAAAAGTGTTCTTCTCCTAGGAACAGACTCAATAGTCTAGTGTGTAACATTCCTGCATGATGTTTTTCTTTGTTGATGGAAATAAGTGGAATTAACCAATCAGATTGTGTTGGCTTGCAAAGCACAAACCTGTACCAGCACTATATAGAGGGGAAGTGTCTGTGTGCTTTATGCATCTAAATATATTGCACCAAGTGAGCAGCATCTGAATATGTCTTGTCCTAACAAAGTCTGGTAGTTCCAGAAGCAACAACAGTCACTGACACTGGTGATCCAAGGACACAACTCCTGAACTCAATCATTGATAAGTCAATGCATATAGCAGGAGAATGATCTGATTAAATAACAATGCAACTCAATATATAAAGCAGCATTAAAACCATTCAAAACTGCATTTGAATTGCTCTAGTGTATACCTTAATTTCAAATATTTCTTCAAATTTATTGTTCATGCTAAAATTCAAATACAGTAAGAAAGAAGTAGCCTAGTGGAAACCAAATTGCAAGCTGAAAGACTGGCAGAGTTTAAAATATCAAAAACTCTTCTACATAGCACCATAGAAACTTTAAAACAACAACAAAAAACTCTGATGCTTAACATTCATGAAGATAAAGATATAGTGAGTTAATAAAGCCAAGAAAATACAGATGATGAAAATTACATAGAAGAATTTTAAAAGATAATGACGTTCAGGTCACTCTTAAATGAGAAAGAAAAAAGCAGAAGGAGGGTTAAAATAAGAACAAGGTAAAACACAGACAGTACATAAAGGCCAACAAAAGCTTCATTTTGATGAATTCACTGACTTTGATAAATACTGTGACCTCTCTTTATGGCTTATTACAATGAATATTGATTTATTTTATGTCATTTAATGAAAATATAGTGAATTTCATTTCTCCCCCAAAATTATCATCCTAATAACACATAAAAATAAACAGAACACACAAGTACATATATATAAAATTATGTTTTGAAAATAGGTATCCTGGAAAAATTTAAATGATCAAAACTGTCATGAGATTTTGGTTGACCTATTCCAAGACCACGTGTCATTTTGCTGGTAAACAGTTTTTGGAGATAGTCATTCCTTGTACCAGATCAGTGCTTCAACTGGGTGGATATGTTGAGTAACTTCAAAAGCCATAAAGATTCTACAGAGCACTAGAAGGCTGTGTAAACTTGGATCACATATGGATCAAATAAAACTGTACTATATCTCAAAGAACAAAGAAATACAATAGTATTTTGATTGCTAAAAAGGGTTGTTATTTTCTAATAGAAAATTTGTTCTTATGTTGCAATGAAGAGTGGCTTTCTTCAAATAATGAAATTTCCATGGAAATCATTGAGCTTATTCCTGAATTTGATTCATTTTTGAGTGAGCAATTAAAAAAAAAAGAGACTTGCTTATCCAAAATAGTTTACAAAATATTAATCAAAATAATTAGAAAATGAATACCCTACGAGTTAGACAATCACATAAATACACCAGAAAACAAATACTACCTTCATTATTATAAATGCTTAATTAGATATGACAAATACTTTATCAATTGGTGATTATTGTGCACTACTCTTATAACAGAAAACTCTAAGCATAATTTTTAACTTTTTAAAAAATATGTTTTTATTGATTTTAAAGAGATGGGAAGGGAGAGGGAGAGAGAGAGATAAAAACATTGATTGGCTGCCTCCTGCTCACCCCCTCCTGGGCACATGCCTTGACTGGGAATCTCTTGGTGCATGGGACAACACTCAACCAACTGAGTGAGCCACACTGACTGGGCCATGATTTTTAATGTTTTGTTTTGCCTGTTGAAAACCATTTATCTGTGACTTTATCCAATAAAGTTAAAGAAATGTTCAGTCATATACCAACATATGAAAGGTGAATGCAAAGGGCTGCAAGCATTCTTTTAAAATATTAATAGTTATGTAGGGTATATGAAAAACACAACTTATTCCCTGGTCTCTTCAGGTCAAAAGCCGCCCGAATAGTACAGAAGTTGTTGATTACTGCAATATATCTTCAATTGTTACTATGTTTGCTTTCATGTTTGTCTAGTCAACTGTCTCCCAATAGAAATATAAGACAAATTGTATTAAAAATTTCTAGTATATTACCCAGGAGAGGAATTGCTGGGGTGTACGCTGGAAAAACTTGAAAACATATATTTGCAAAGATATATGCACCCCTATTTTCATTGCAGCATTATACACAGTGGCCAAACATGGAAACAACCAAAGTGCCCTGTGATAGAGGACTGGATAAAGAAGATGTGGTACATATACACAATGGAGTACTAAGCCATAAGAAAGGACGAAATACTGCCATGTGCAACAACATGGACCTTGAGGATATTATGCTAAATGAAATAAATCAGTCAGAAAAAGCTAAGACCCATATGATTTCACTCATATGTGGGATATAAAACTGAAACGTAGTAGTTGCAAGAGGGAAACTGGTAGACAGAGAAGAGGGTCCTTGTATATGGTGATGGGAAAAGATTTGACTTCAGATGGTGGGCACATGGTGCAATATACATATTCTTGTAACATAAAAAACCGCATCTGAAACCTTGATGTTCATATTAACGAGTATCATCCCAAAATATTTAATTTAAAAAAATGGGAAAATATATATAAAGTTTTCTAATAGTTACATGAAAACAAGTAAAAAGAGACAGTTAAAGTTTTAGTATTGGTGAGCTCCTGATCATTGTTAAACAAAGAAATATGACTGAATCCTTATTTTCAGGAGGTAAAATGATCAGAGTATAGTATCAACTGAGAGAGCCTCTCCAATTGTATTGGTCAGAATACGCTAGGTTGTGCTCTAATAGTTTTAAAAACAACAAAACCGAAACTTTAAAGGCTTTAAACACATTTATTTCTGTCTTCCACATGACATGCTCCACATGGGCCAGCAAGGGTTTTGCCGCACATAATCCCTCAATATTCCATCTTGTAGTTGCACCGTTTGGGGCCAGGAAAGAGAAGTAGACACACAGCCTGGACTGGCTGTAGAAGAGCTGGGGTTGTTACCAGCAGCCCTGTTCGGTGAGTCTCTGCCGTGCCAGTAGAAAAAGAATTTTGAAACTCTCCAGATAGGGAAACATAAGAGCCATTGGACAGGTGAGAGTGGGGCTGCGTACAGTACCTAGAACTTGTAGCTCAGCCAGGGCCAACTAGCCATGGACAAAATGGTCCTTCAATCCCCTGTCCACATGCTTCGTCTCTTTATCCCATCGCTGCTCACAGATGATTGCCAGCTAACCTCTGTTCAGATAGTTATGAATAACTAAGAAGTAAGCCAATGAAGGCTCTAGGTCTAGTGGGGCTGGGAGGACATGGTGTGTGAAGACCCAAGGCCACAGTGAGTTATCAACCCCAACAGATTTTCAGGGGGTATTTCTATTTCCCTTTTCACCTCTCTGAACTGTCTGTGAAGGAAATAAGCTAGGCAACCTCTGGTTGAGGGAGGATGGAAAGGAATAGAGAGAGTAGAAAAAGAGAAAGAACAGAATACTTTTTTTTTCTGAAGGAAAAACATAATCATATATTAATAGTGGTTGTTGGGAGGTAGTGAGACTTTCTCTCTTTTACCTCTCCTTTCTTTCCTGTGTTTTAACGTTTTAACATTTTAAAACTAAGTATTACTCGTTTCCATCATTTAAAGGCAACTTGTTTTATTTAAAATACAATGTGGAAGGTTTACTTCTTGTTCTGACAGTAGCTCTGTGAGGGTGACACAGAGTTTTGGTTTAAGTTTTCCAGTGTGCAAGTAAAAAATAGAAAAGATTGGCAAGGAGCTCTCTCAATTTCTCTGTGAAATAAGTAGTAGACTCCTTCAAGGAACTGAGGACAGAGTTTGGACTACTGCCTAGGGAGAAGGTCGCCAGGGAAGGGGATGGAGCCTGACCTTGTATAGAAGGTGGAGGGGACTCACTCACAGGGGTGAGGCAGAAGCTGGGTTGTTAGGGACAGAACTGGGTTCTGCTCACCCCATTCCTTGTTCCCAAGTCCTTATAAGCATAACCAATGGACACAGACACTAGGTGGGTGAGGGCATGTGCTGGGGGCTGGGAGTGGCTGGGGAGAGGTCAATGAGAGAAAAAGGAAACATATATAATACTTAAACAATAAAGAATTAAAAAAACCTCCAAAAACCATCAAAATCCTCCATCTATTTAAAGAAACTTCTCTTCCCTCTTCCCTTGACTGAATGATAAAAATAATTACTTTTATTAAAAATATTATATTGAAACTAGAGGCTCAGTGCATGAAATTTGTGCACTGGGGGTGGGGTGGGATGGGGAGTGTCCTTCAGCCCAGTCTGTATCCATTCCAATCTGGAATTCCTCTCACAATCCAGGACTGCTGGTTCCCAACTCCTTGCCTGCCTGCCTACCTGACTACCACTAATCACTTCTACCTGCCAGCCTGATCACCCCCTAACCACTCCCTGCCAGTCTGATCGACACCTAACTGTTCCCCTGCTGGCCCAATCACCCTCAATTGCCCTCCCCTATAGGCCTGGTCCTCCCACCCCCCAAACAACCCTCCCTTGCAGGCCCGATCACCCTTAATTGCCCTCCCCTACAGGCCTGGCCCCCCCCCAACAGCCCTCCCCTGCTGACCAGGTCACCCCCAACTGCCATCCCCTGCAGGCCTGGTCCCCCCTGACCTGGCCTCCCCTATAGTCCTGTTCCTCCACAACAGCCCTTCCCTGTAGGCCTGGTCCTCCCCAACTTCCCTCCCCTGTCAACCCAGTCACTCCTAATTAACTCTGCTGGCCCGGTCACCCCTAACTGCCCCTCCTGAAGGCCTGATCCCCCCAACTATCCTCTCCTGCTGGCCATCTTGTGGCCACATAGGTGCAGCCATCTTTGACCACATGGGGGAAGCCATCTTGTGTGTTGGAGTGATGGTCAATTTGTATACTGTTTGCAGCTAATTAGCATATCAGGGCTAATTAGCATATCCCTCTCTTATTATTGTGTTGGAGTGATGGTCAATTTGCATACTGGTCATGAGTAATTAGCATATCTGGGCTAACTAGCATATCCTCTTATTTTTTTTTATTTATTTTATAAATTCTAGTATTTATTAAATTATAAATTAAAAAAAGAAAACGACCAAGAGAAACTTTAAATTACAAGGACTAGATAGCAAAGTCTATGGGGAATGCCATGAATATGTTACAGACAAGATTATGAAACATAAATTATTAGGTGTTTTCTTTACATTTCCATTTCAGTAACTTTACTATTAAATAGTTTTTGTCTATTTTAAAACCCCAAATTCACATGTATTCTCACATTAATTAAGCTTCCTGTTAAAACTGACATCTCATAGTGCCAAATTTTAGTAATGGCTTTTTGTCAATCCATGCAGGAAATTAAGACAAAATGCAAAAGTCAGATGGGACCATTAATGCACAGATAATACATACACGCTGGCCAAAAGAATGGAATTTTTTAAAACTATAAAATAAACAGGCTTCAAGAAAACTGGGTTATTACTAAACAGCTCTCAACTATTAACACCCAAGTTCCTTAAATAAATCTCTCCACAGAGACATGTTAGACAGGACATTTTAATTATAGGTCTGTCCTTCCTATACCCCTTCCCACCCCAACTCCCAAAAACATACTACTGGGGATGAGTAGAATGTTATGTGGGCAGAAATTTACAGATAACCATTTTAACCTTGAGCATGGAGCTGAAGACTTTTAAACTTCAGCTACTGTGCACTGTCCATCAGGCCTTCTAGATCTGACACTGGCACCCACTGTTCCACCCCCTGCTAGTGATTCATCGGTTATTGATCGATCTGATCGATCAGATACTGTCTGGTTTGCATTAGGAACCAAAAGTATCTGTTGGGTCAAGGAGTGTTGTGCAACAAGCGCTGACACATCCTCACTATCACTACTGGCATCTGATTCAGTTTCTTCAATGGAGGTTTCTTCAATGGCCGGTACCCTGCCTGAAGATGGTCATTCCTGATCTTCTTCTCCTTCCCCCCATGACTCCTTTCAGCCAGGCTGTCTCCACTGAGTTGTAAATGAGCCACAGAGTCTTCCAGAGAAGTGCTTGCATCAGGGGATGGTGTCACAGGGCTCGTTAACTGACCATCTCCTGACGTCAGGGGCCTCACAGACCAAGACACTAGAGGCTGAACTGAAGCTCCACTGGGTGCCGATACACTGTCCGCTCCATCAGCAGAGCTCTCTCTTGCTAGGTTTACGGTATTAGCATCACAGTCCAGCCTCAGTCCGGCTACTCCCTTCTTTGGCATATCTATTATGTCCCGCTTCATCTTCCTGCGACGTCCATGTTCATTTCGCCTATATTGAACCATATTTTCAAGATCAGCAACATACAGAAAGCCGGCAATTAACATTTCAGTGCTCTTTTTACCTTTGGGAAAAACATCTTCTAGCTCCCTACTAGTGCGTTCATCACACTGCCACCACCCGTTTCTTCCTTCATAATGCCATGCGTATTCGCCATTTCCTCTACTTGCTGCCTCGGGTTCTTCTGGTGACAAGGTTGGCTTGTCAAGGAAATCCTCAGGAATTTCTTGTCTACAGAAGGCACATCGCTTTCCAAGACATGAAGCTCCCTTTACACACGGATAGCAGAAAACATGCTCACAAGGCAGACTGACCGGGTGAACACATGTCTGCAGACAAATGGCACATTCAGGGACAGTCAGAGAAGGTGCAGCATTAGCACAGGACTCATTCGCTTTCCTGTTCGTAGGAAGCATGTTTACTGAGTGATCAATTTCACCACAGGCAGCCATCGTTTCTATTACAGATCTCACAGATGCTTGTCACAAAAATAAAACATCATTTTCACATCCATTAGCCAGTTTGTAGTGTTTTCTCTTCAAGGTTGGTTCATCCCGTGCCCGACTTCCACCTCTCCGGCCACGGACGGTGGCCGTCTTTTCTCCTCCGCTGGAGCCCATAGCGGCCAGGAACTCGGGGAGGCGGTCATGTGACCTCCCAGGGCAGCGTCTCCTTCTCTTATTATATAGGATGAATACTAAAAAGAACTCTTTTTGTAAGGGCAAAAAGGATGTTCCTTGTAATAATTAGCACTGTGACAGGAGTTAGTAGCAAGGGGCAATGGTAATTTGAACAGTCATAAGTATAAATACTGGAAGGACAAGAAGTTTGGGGCTTGTCACTGAACTGATGCAAATTATTGCTCTGACTCAAGCCAGGATGGTAACTTGTGGTTATGCCACTAAACATTCTTTCCCTCTGCATCATGGGAGGGGTTACGCAATTGTTTTGATTTTCCAGCTGTTTCTAATCAGATGAAATGAAAACCTGAAAATATCCTCTGAACGCACACCATCTCCAAACAGTGCCTGCTTCAAGCAACAGGGGGAGTGGAACCTTCTTATCACCTGCTTATGGTACAGGTACTTCATTCGTGACAGAAAGAAAACAATACACTTACTAAGAACCAGTAATTAAGCAGAAAATCTGCTCTATTCTCTCTCCAGCCCCTTGTCCTTTGTATGTCCTGTTAGAGGGATTGTGTGCCAAGCCCAGGCATTCAGGGGTGTGTTTGAAATGGACCAAACGAAGTGATAACTAAGACCTCAGGAGACGTCAGAGGTTCTGAATACCAGCCAGACCCAAGAGGTAGTTTAAACACCAAGATTAGGAAACATGTCTGCAAGGAAAACTGCACAGTTTTCTCACTTTTGATGACAGCTGCAAACATCACAAATAAAACACTAGCCAGATTTACTCTACAATAGAGTAAAGGAATAGAATTGTAATGTTCCTTGTGGATAATCCATAGGAGCACAGGCAAAGAGGTGCCCACTTCCAGCTCCCATTTACTGGACGTCTGTGCACGAGTAATTTCACATCTCTAAACATCAGTCTTTCCATCTGCACAATGGGAGACTATGCGTCTTATCAGATTTATTTCTATTATTCTTTTTCACCCATCATCATGAAGATATTTCTGGTCAGGCTTCTCAGATTTTCTTCAAAATATTTAGTGTAGCCTGGGTTGTAATGCTATAAGAATGCTGGCATAAGTGACTATCATCTGAAAAATATTTTATAGCTCTAAATGCTGATAGTTAATCTCTGATGCATACAAATTTGTTTATATTTAATTTGTATGCTCTTTTTGAATGAACCTAAAGAATAATGTTTTGGATAAAAGTTAAAGAATTGTCTTTAGTTTCACCTCAGTTACCAGAATCTTCTGCTAATTAATTTATACATACATATTTTCTAATGGCTGTTTGTTTATTTACCTATCTGCCATTTAAGAGTATATTAACAACATATTTAAATACTCTGTAACAACATAGTCATGGGTTAAATAACCCCCACGATGAGAAGCAACATAGTAATATAGACATAAGTCAACTATACCAATGAGAAAAACATTAGCACGTAGGAATTATTTTCACCTTACTTTTCTGGGGTACTTGTTCTTCTATTCAGACTAGTAACTTTTCACTTTCTATTGTTTGCTTCCACTTCTCCAAATCAGCTCTTCTTTCTTCTTTTATGTTTACTTCTTGCTTTTATATTATATTCTACTGCTAATTGAGTACCTTTCACCATTCAGACTTTACATGCTGTTACATTTCTTTAAAAAATATTCTTTAAAAAAATCACTTCACTTTTCCTCCTAGTTCTCCCTTCCTCCTCTGTAATCTTATAGTTCTCTTTCCTGGCATTTCATACTTGTCACAGAGTTACATTAACCATGATGGCTGTTGAGCTTTATATTTAGCAAAATTGTGCTTGAAGGCAAACTACAAATACTACTAACTGCCTCCAAACTCAATGCTGCCTTCGAATCTGCCAGTAAAGCTGCCTGGGAATAGAGGGGCCAGGCAGTGGTTTGCTCTGCTGGAATATTACTGGTTCTCCTCCTAACGGGAAATCAGGCTTTCGCTTTTCACGGGATCATACTTTTTCTAACCGAGTGATCTACCATCACTTGCAACAAACAAGGGACAGATCACTGATCTGAGACGAAGGCTGCATAGGATGCCGCAGTTCCTCCTCCAGCATCAACGCCTCCTTCATCTGTCTAAGTATAAAGACACGTTCTCAATAAACCTTTAGGAAGATGAGTAAAATTAGCTCCAGTGGACTTTGATCAAGATATATGTGATTAGGAGAAAAAAATGAAATCCTAAAAGACTCAACTGTCAATCTGTGAATCTAAAAGTTTCATGAAAAAAAAAAAGTAGAATCAAAGAAAGTACCAGCATCTTAGCTGGTTTGGCTCAGTGGATAGCACATCAGCGCTCAGACTGAAGGGTCCCGGGTTGGAGTCCAGTCAAGGGTATGTACCTCCACTGCAGGCTTGATCCC
>PVJC01046839.1:0-13154 GCA_004026665.1 Murina feae
TGCCATGCCCTGTTCTAGGAACTTGTGATATGTCACTAAAGGAAAATTTTCTGTCCTCATAGGGCTTACATTCCAATCTATAATAATAAAAGCATAATATGATAATTAGACTGGATATCCTTCCAGACGTCCTTCCGGACGATCTTCTGGAAGAAGCTGGGGCTGCGAGGGCCAAGGCAGCTGCCGCAGCTGGGAACCAAGGCAGAGGAGGCGGCTGCCGCTACGGCTGGGGCTGAGCCCCTTGCAGGAACTTTATGCATCAGGCCTCTAGAAGAATATGTGTGGCTACTATTTAGTACTTCTGGTTGATGAAGGCATTTTTAGCAAATTAAAGCTAATTTCACTAACCTTGATATTTTCTGGGGCCTAAATTGACCCATAAATATGGCTGGAGAACCTAAGAGGATCACATATTCTTAAATTAACTCCTACCAATGTCCATTGTCTAGCTATCCCTCTAGCTGCAAGTGGCAATGTAAACTGTTTTAATCTACTCAACATCACCTGTTCTAGGGAAATACTCCTCTCCTGAAACATGTGGCTCCATGGTACTGGCAATGATAAGACTCTTTTTCCTTGAGTACAGGGGTAGGATGATCATTAAATTGAAGCTAATCAGAATCCCTCTCCTAGAGATTTAAATTCTGGCTTCATCATAGAAGACGTGCAGGAATGTAAGATGCTTGATGCCATGCTGCAGTATGGAGGGACCCACTGCTGTCCCAGAGTGACAGACCCACTGCTGCAGGCCCTGGGAGGGTCTCGGTTCCTTTTGTTCAACTAGCCTTGCTATTTTCCTCTTCCCTATAGTCTGTGAGCACCATTGTTCTTCTAAGTGCTTTCTTCCTTGGACCATTATTTTGAACTTGAGCTTAGAACAAAGAACTCCAACAGATAGAAACTGGGTTCAACCAGCTGGCCATATAGATTATAAGAAATCCAATGAAGTGTTGGCTAGTACTCCTTCTGAGGACAAAGACTAGGGAGCTTAGTCCCCATCTAATGAAACGTCTTGTTTCCCATGTAAGGAAATGTAGGCCCAAAGTGGACAAGAGACTTGCCTAAGTTGCCTCAGGGGTTTTTTGGTAAATTCAGAACAGTTTTATACACTTAAGTCACACTAATAGCAACACAATTTAGTTTATCAACTACACTATCAGAGTTATTAGCATAAATTATGAGAAAAATAATATAACAGTGTGATTTTAACTATTTATAGGAAAGATTCTGTTTTTAAGTAATAACTATGAAGATCACACATATGTAGGTAGCAGAAAAGTGAGGGGGGCACCTACAACTGATGATCATATTCTTCTTAGGATGATAATTTTATGTAAATATTGGGAAGAAGGCTACGTAATTAAATCCTGGTCTCTAATTATCATATTGGAATTGGTCAAGTCTTGGAACCTCATTGTCCTGTGGTACATGACTTCTAAAATGCCCCCAATAACCAGGGTCTAGTATTTACACCCTTGTGAAATCTCCCCGTGAGTGTCAAAAGATTGATTTAGTGACCTATTTTTAACCAAAGGGATGTGATAAGGTGATGCGATGTCAATTCTATGATTAAAATTACAAAAGATTATGACTTTATCTTGCTAGCAGATTCCCTGTCTGGCTGGGCTGGATAAACAAGCTTCCATACTGGGGAGGCCATGTAGCCTACAGACAACCGTCAGCAAGATCCTGAGGCCCTCAGTCCAACATTATGAAGGCACTAAAGACTGAGGACAACCACTGAATGAATTAAGAAGCAGATCCTATTCCAGTAAAATCTTGATTGCAGTCCAGTCAATGATCCAGCTAAGTCATGTCCAGATTCCAGACCCAAACATCTGCGAGATTATTTCTGTATTATTTTCAGCCCACTATATTTTATAGTACTTTATTACACAGCAACAATCCTTGATGGAGTGCAATTTTTTGGCCTTCCTGGAAGATTAAGACTTTTTTTTTACCATGGTTGCGTAGAAAGTAAGTTGGACTGGGGGTTTTGAACACTCTCAGGTTAACAGCCCTGTACAAAGTGGAAAGAAGTGTCTTACGTCCAAACAGCTTTAAAGTAAAGGGTCATAAAATGGAGAATTGAGATATGCAACCTTTTCATTGTTCACATGCAGGGTTTAGTACCACTTAGAAACAATTCTGGAAGAAAGAAAGGTAAGAATCAAGTAGCGCTAGTAAGAAAGAGGTTTGTTGAGGTATAGTTGGTCTCACTGGTGTCCTAATTGCACATTTTTATTTAGCTTTAGCCAACTGGCAGTTAAACACCATTTTAATTATGTTAGCGTTGGAAAAAGAAGAGTATTTTGTTTGAGTTTCTTGTTCCAACTTCCTTTCTTAATTGCCTTTTCATTCAAGCCGAAGACATATGGTGGCAGCCACAGCCCAGTTAAAAAACAATCCATTGTATCAGTGACTGGCCCTCATAACAGAGCACCTTAATAAGACCTAGTTCTGTACTTCCTGACTCCCCAAGATGGATTATGTTCATAGTCCATTATTTGAACGAGGGTACCTGAATTATGGCAAATCTATCTGAAACAGCATTGTAGAACTGTATTTTATCTTTAAGAAATGTATTTGATAAAAGTAAGATATTTACTTCTGTTGCTGAAAGGAATTTAAGCAGAAAAATTTCTCTCTAATGTTTGTTGAATCATATGAGAATGATGAGGGGAACAAGGTGATACATCAACCAACTAACTTGAAAAACTCACTTGTATTTTTATTTCAGGATGAAAGGCTGAGCTAAGGGTGCCCTATGGTATTGCATGAAATACTTTTCTTCTTTTTCCAAGCCATGCATATCACCCAGGAATTCACAAGGGTAGCATCTCGGTTCTCTATTACTTAAATTTGCACAAGCATGCAATCAATTCTTCTTTCCTTTCCTTCCTCTTTAGGGCTTGTGAACAGAGCTGAAATTTACAGGCTTTGAGGATGGCAATATTGGTTTGGAATTATAGAATCATAGACTGTAAGAACCAGAGGAGACCTCTGAGATTATCTGGTCTGGCCCTCTTATTTTTTAAGTGAGTTACCCAAGGCCTTTTGGGGAAAGATCCTCTCTATGACTGATGTGTTTTTTGTGTGTTTAGTTTTTGTTGTTTTTGTTTTTTAAATTGAATTTAGAAAGATCGAAGAAGAGAGAGAGAGAGAGAGAGAGAGAGAGAGAGAGAGAGAGAGAGAGAGAGAAATACCAATGGTAGAGAGAGAGACATCATTTGACTGCCTGTTGCATGCCCCCTCCTGGGGATAAAGCCTGCAGCCCGGGCACATGTCCGTGCCAGGAATAAAACCCATGACCTCTTGATACATGGGAGGACAGTCAAGCAACTGAGCCACTCAGGCCAGACAGGACTGATGCTTTTAATGACCCATGGAGCCCTAAACTGAAAGAGACAAGGGTCAGATTTCATGAAGAGCAGGGAAATCATGGATTCAGGTAAGGAGTTTTAATTTCCTTTTAGTTTATTTTTTCTTCTTATTTGAAGGAATTTAGAATAAGAATAGTGGGCTAAAGGACCACAGAGTAGGGTGGCAGAGCCCTAGGTTCTCAGCATGGCTCTCTAACTCTGTGACCTTGAGAAAGACCCCTCATCTTTTAATTTCTGCTTTGGTGCACATGGAGAAAAACAATAGGACCAACCACTTGGGTTGTTGTGAGGGATGACATGATCTACTTCATGTTAAGCTCTTAGCACAGTGCTGAAATGCCTTATTTGTAATTTGTTATTATTTGCTCTTACGAGTATTATACCATCTTGACTCTGCTGATCCTTGCCAATAGCAATTTGCCTTGGGCCTCAGTCTGAGCATGTATGAATTCAAAGGATTTCAGCATTAGGAAACTCTTGAGCTTGGACCCTATTTCCTGCTGACCTCAGGTTGGAAACTTTCTCCTCAGTCTTGAATGGCCTCTTTCACCAGCTTCCACTTTGGCTACGTAGGCACTTCTGGACCAGCTGTGTTGTGAGGGCCAAGCTTATAGTTGACCCTTCTCTGCTTTTCTCTAAGACCTAATTCAGTGCCTACAACTGACAGTAAATCAACAGTTTGCTACTGATTTTTTTTTTTTTTACTTCTACAGACAAAGCAAGTTTGATGGACTCATGCACAAATAAAAGATCCTAGCTAAACAACAGCTGAGGATAATATACCATAAAGCTCTCTAGAGAGCTCATAATTAGTGCCAGTAGCTCAAGGAATACTGGTATCAGTGCAAATTATGCTGTGAGAAAGCTGGTAGGAGAAATATGAAACAAGAATTGGACCAAGGCATCAATTAAAAAGGGGTTGGATGGGGAGATGAGCTTTAATGGAGGGGGCATCTATAGTGAGGGATTAGGCTAGGTCTACTGGTGGAAAGGAATTCACAAATATTTATTAGCCATTTTTAGTCATTTATCCCTGAGATAAAAGAAAGAACTGGTGCCTTAGTTGGTTTTTTAAAAGTATTTGACTTGTAGTTTTAAGCATGAATCTCTTTAGTTTCCAAGCATAGTGTGCTCCAGGGAACGGCCCTAGTATTACTCCTCATCCTTCTTTTTCACCTTCCACAGGGATTCCATGACAGGCAAAGGCTCTGGAGCAAACAGAGTGCAGCGCTTTGCTCACTCAAATAGACTGTCCCCTGTTGTCAGGGCTTAAATTTTAAATCATTCTGGCTGCTCAACGTGGAACCCAGCAAAGATCTTTTGTCAGGAAAAGGTCAGCTGCAGTTATTAACACAGAGTGACAACTGTACTTCAGAAAACAATTGCCCTCGCCTGTCCCTGCAACCTTCACAGAAGTCTTTGCTGACAATCTCTTTGTTCCTATATATTGTCAGCAAGATAATTTAGCAGCACTTTGTCATCCATCTTGGTGACCTCAGGAGTGTGGGGTGAGAGAGTGCCATGTAACTAGGGAGAAGAAAGGATAAAAGGACATTCTAATCTCCAGCCGGGTCAATTCAATACCACTTTGGTGAACATTTATTTTTATTTTTCTAACGAGACTGATCCAACCCTGAGTCAGAACCAGGGAGTTTTAGAGCTAGTAGATGTTCTACCCACCCGCTGGGAACCTTGAAGAACCCTAAGATTCTTTGATCCTGTGGCAAATACTGGGCTCTAAATGGGGTCAGTCTAAATGGGGTACTCGTCACCCTATCTCCCTGATGTCTCAGGCACTAAAGGAAGCTCGTGGTTTCTGACGACCACAGGTCAGGTCAGCTAATGACCTGCTGTGATATAGCAGCATTTGGCATCCTAGCACTGCTTGGTGTCCACCATTATTAGACTCAACTTTGTGTGTATCTTGAATGGACAAAGTAATGCATTTCTCTAGACTTGCAGGACCAGATCAAAATGAACAGAGCTGAGAGGATATTTTGTTTTATAGATGACTAGAGGCCCAGCGCACGAAATTGTGCATGGGTATGGTTCCTAGGCCTAGCCTGCAATCAGGGCCATCTTCTGCCTGCTTACCAGTCCCCCTACCCACCCCACCGCCACCCACCCTGGTTCTCCATGGTTTTCCATTGGCCATCCAGTGATTGCAGCCTGCAGGCTGGGGGGAGGGACCAAGAGGTAGTCAATGCATCTCATAGCCACTGGTCGATCGGTCATTCTGGTCATTATGCTGTTATGGTTTCTGACCTTTTATTATATAGGATGGGGAAGTGACAGGGTTAATATTTCCTGAATAATCCAGTATTGCCAAATCTTGCAGTCTTCCATGATTGTGAGTTTTGTGTCTTACTCTAGCTAAACAGGATTTCAAAAGCAGAGTGTCAAACTGTGTTGACAACTTCTAAATGTGTATCTGTGTGTGTGTTGGGGAAAGGGGGCGGGTATGTGTGCAAGTGAGCGCACTCATGTTTCCAAAGCAGTCATAGCTATGCACATAGAGGGATGAAGAAGACCAAAAGAAATGAGAGGAGAATGACTGCTGTTGGCAGGCAGTAGTATTTCATATAAGTCTCCAAATCAAGTAATCATCATGAATTACCAATTGTTGATCTAGATGTTAGAATGAATCAAGTCACTGCTCTCAGATTGGTGGAGGGTTTCTGTAGCGCTGGATATGTTTTCTTGGTGTTTTATTCTACACAGCCCTGGACCAAGCCAGCCCTATATTGGGTAGATTTTATAGAAAGCTCTTTCCCTGGAATGGTGCTGGGAAGGCGGACAGCTCTGGAGAGCATGTTGAGACTGGGAGAAGCTGTGACATGTGATAAAAAGATGAGCTCCCCGGGGAAATCTCCATAGGTCTGGTGCTAGCTCTGCGATTAGTCTTGTCCTCATTGGGGATGCACATTGCCTTTTTCCAACCTCTTGGAAGGAATAATATATGATTTGGATATTACTCTGCTATTGACATGCTGGCATTTCTGCTTTTAACAATTTTTAAAGAAACAAGTAGAAGTTTACAGAGCTAGGTACTTAATAATCCTGGAAGACAGCTGAGGGTGGTTGCAGGAATGCACATTACACTGTGTCCCCGTCTTTGCTCGGTCATTAACTGTACCCCAAGCATCAAGTTTAGGGATTTGTACCCTATCTAAACTCACAGAATAATTGCTAATAATATGGATTTTAAATAGATGAGATTAGGAATTCCAAGTTAAAATCCACCCTTCTTCTCCCAACCCCCTGCTTCCTCCTGAAGGTTGGAACATTTTTATTGCTCTAGTGAGATACAAAAGGCTGATCTGCTTCATAGCGGTTCAATGTCAGGGACCGTCATTTAACCTGAGTTTTCTCCAAATCTGTACAATAATAAGTCTTGCCAAAAATGGTTTCCCCTCTGTTTCATCCATTTGAGTTTAGACAAAAGCAACACAAGCTGAGCTCATTTTCAAACCACTTTTTGGAAATGTCCTCAGTCATCACCTCTAACAATGTACTCATTCTCTAAATGAGTCTGTACCACTTCAGGTCAATGACATGAATTTGTTTGCATTCCCAGTGCATAAGGGTGCTGAATCGTATTGAGGTACAAGAGAAAACTGTTCAGCTGGATTCAAATCAAAGACGTTCTTATTTATAATATTTGTGGTACTGTGATTGGATCGTTTTAATTTGACTTTTTAGAAAAGTGAACTTGCCCGTGTTTATAGAGTTTATATTCTTCTTACACACTAATGATTATTTGCTTGCTTTTTTCAGACACAAAGACTGAGACAAAAGAAATAAAAACCTTACAAGGAGACTCACATAAGATAGAAAATACAGAGTAAACCAGCAGTATGATCCATCGCTCTCTACACTGTGCATGTGGCATGGTTGATTTTGGGGCGGGGGTTAGTCTGAAGTTTAAGTTAATGTTTCAAAGAAATAACGGAAGGTTCTAGGAGGTACCCAGTCATGGGACCAAGGTGTTTGGGGTTTGGGTTGGGGATAGACATGGGATGTTGAAAAGGATGCCCATGTGTATATATGACTTGGCTTCCTAGGAGGAAGAGACAGACAAGCTTAAGCTGATGATTGCATCAGGCCTGGGACCCTGAACATGAAAGAAGAAGATAAGAAGGTGGGAAAATATCAGCAAGCACACACACACACACACACACACACAATTATGGGTTGAATTGTGTTCCTCCCAAAATCTTAGGTTGAAGACCTAATCCCCAGTACCTCGGAATGTGACTGCATTTGGAGACAAGGCCTTCAGAGAAGTAATGAGGTTAAATGAGGTCATTAGGATGGACTCCAATTCAGTACAACTGGTTTCCTTATAGGAACAGGAGCCTAGCACACAGCCACACACGGAGAAAAAATATATGAAAATACAGGGAGAAGATGACCACCAACAAGGTAAGGAAAGAGGCCTCAGAAGAAACAAACTTGGCTAATATCTCGTGCTTGGACCTCTAGCTTCCAGAGCTGTGAGAAAAGAAATTTGCATAGTTTAAGCGACTCCCTCTATAGTACTTACTAGGGGAGCTCTTGCAAACCAACATATACACGTGTGTGTGTGAATGCACACACACACACACTTACAGACACTTTTTAAAACTTTACACAAAAGAGGATCAGAATACAGTGTTGCAATTCATCTTTGTTTTTCATACGTTTTATTATTATAAAAATCTCAAACCCACAGAAAAGAAGAAAGGTAGTATAATAACACTTATGTACCTACTGTCAATATTTAACAAATCTTAACAGGGTGCAGATTTTGCTCTAAAACTTTCTTGAGGGCATAAAGCGTTTCAGTACAATTGAAACTCCTTTGATATGCCACCCAAATCCTAGTCTCTTCAGAACTTTGAGATTACAGGCAGGAAGTTTTGTACATCTGTCCCATGTATATTTTTGAGAATTTAATGCATATATAAGAATCCATAAAACCCATACTACTGTTTTATGTGTTTTAAATGTTTATATTAATGTCATCTCACTGTATGGCTACTTCTGTAACCTTTCCTTTTAAGCACCCACTTTTATGCCATAATCACACAGTTGTCTGCAGTTGATTCATTTCATCTGCTGTATAAGGTTCCATTGAGAGACACACCTAGTTTGGTCTTATTTACTTGCTGATGGGCTTTTGGCACATTTTTAATTTGTTGTTATTACAAATAGGCATCAATGATTATTTCTGAACATGTCTCCCTGTGCACATGTGTAAGAGTTTATCTGGTGAATAGACTTGCAGTGGAATTGCCAAAATATTTTTCAAAGTCGTTAAACTAATTTGGCTCCCACTAATGGTGTATGTGGATTACTTATTTCTTTACTGCTTGCCAATGCTTCATTTTGTCCAACTTTCAGGACTATGATTATGAAATACCTAGATTTAAAATTTTTCATTTTCCTGACTCCTCAGAAAGTTGCCTATCTTTTCACAGCTATTAGTCACCCATTCCTCCTTCTTAAATGGCCCATTGTCACCTCAGAGCTCCTAGTTATTGGTATGGAAAAGTCCTGGGTATGTTCTGAATTCTAAAACTGTGTCAGTCATGTATGTGGCAAATATCTTCTTTCTTTTTGTGGTTTGTCTTTTCACTTTTTTTATACAGACTTTGGTCAAGCAGAAGAGTTTCATGTAATCAACTCTTTTTCTTTATGATTTGTGCTTTTGGTATCTTATTTAAGGGATCCTGCCATAGTCCTATAAAGACATTCTTCTGCACTTTTACTGGAAAAATAATTAACGTTTTGATTTTCATACCTTTAATCTTTGGGGGGGAAATATGAAGTGTGAGGTAAAAACCTAAATTTTTATTTGTGTCCATCTGACTAAACAGTTACCTCCACCTCATTTACTGAGTGTTGAAATCTTTCCCTGATGATCAGTATTGGCATACTGGTCACACACTGAGTTGCTATATAATTTGTGGCTCTAATGCTGGGCTATGCTGACTTATTGGTTAAATTTTTTTTATCTGTGCATGAATACTGTGATTTCTTTAAAAAGTATCGCTTTGATAAAACATTACTCTATAGGCAATTTCCCCCTCATTTTATTTTCAAAATTGGCTTCATAGTTGTTATAATTTTTACCTTTTTATATGAAATTGAGAGCCACCTTGTTGAGTTTCATCAAAGATCACTGCTGCACCTTTGCATTCTTTCTAATAGGTTACAGGTCGAGGGAGGAAGGGGAACAAAACACACTATTAGTTCCTGATTTGTTTACCCCAAAAAAGTAGAAATTTAGCAGAAGTTGGTGGCTATCAGCATACAGCACTAGCCCAATGGCTCTGAGAAAGGGTGCAATTGTGGGTGCTACAGAATCCAAAAAAACATGAAATTCCTATTGCATGTCCATTCCTTTATACTTGAGGATGTTCTCACATGCCATGGAAACAGTGCGCTAGCCAGGGCAGTATTTGCTGACAGTCTGATCATCGGTTTGGCATTTGAAAGCAGGTTCACGGCAAGCATTCTTGATCATTCTATTTGCCATCTGTGTTGTAGCATTAATAGGAATCGTTTTTCCTGGCACATTTTATTGAAATTGCATGTAATTTATGCATAAATTCAGAGAAAGTAAAAATTTGAGAATATTGAAACCTCACAAATAAACATAATATTGCACTCCATTGACTTAGGTATGGTTCATGTCCATTAATAAAATGCATTTCTTTTATTCATGATCTTCTAAAGGTGTTCTTACTGTTGGGAATTATATTTTATAAATTGTTTTTTTGAATTGATTGTTGCTGGTATATAGAAATATTACTAAATTTTTATGTTGAACTTTTCTCTAACAATCTTATTATTTCTAATGCTTTGTAGATTCACTTGGATTTTGGAATGTAGAAAATACTATTCTTGCAATAGAGTTTGCCTCATTATTTCCAATACTTACTATTTTTCTTTCTTTTTCCTTCTTATTATGTTGGTTAGGAACTCCAAAAAAATGTTAAATAGATGCAGTGATGGCAGGAATCCCAAATTTGCCTCTAACCTTAAAGTTTTTTTAAAGTTGCACCACTAAGTAAGCTATTTTCAGTAAGTTTTTGAGAATGATATTTAATCCGATTATAAAGGGATTCCTTTGTTTTACATTTTGATCTTTCCCTTTTTTATGTGGATCCTGAGAAAGAAAATACCTAAGAGAAGGACTCGTGGTGGCCTAACTGGGCGCAAATTAAAAAACAACAACAACAACAACAACAAAAACCACTGAGTGCAGCAGCCCTTTCTACAAGGGCCCTCATATGCATACTATACTGCAGGGAGAAGCCTGCAATGAATCACCTGCCTTCCGCACTGAACTGCCTGCCTGCACTGTGTTCCTGCCATGCCTGACACAGGAGGTAAGGAGTTTCTGAAATCTTATTCAAACCAATAGGACTGAGGCTTTCTCCATCCAATTGAAGCTGCACAGATATATCCTCATCAGCTTCTTCACCAACCAAACAGAGAGGCTCCATTCTGACCAATCAGAACAATGCCTTTTGGACCAATCAAACTCTGATGATTTGAAGTCCATATTAGCATGAGGAAGGACCAATCAGCGACCAGAGGAGGGGACTTTGTTTATATAAATTATATCCCCTGTGGCTTTGGGAGCTCACTTTCCCTTTCCACTGAAGACTGGTTCCCTGGCTGGAGCTGAAAGCCCAGACATGTCTGTCCAGAGCAGAGCAAGCAGACCAGAGCAGGTCAGATCAGGGCTGTCCAGCTGGAGAAGGGCCTGGCCCCGGGGCCACCTGGCCCCAGGGCTGCCTCACGACGTGCTATTTTCACAAGTGTGCTGTATCACAATTGAGCTGTTTTGCACTGAATAAATTTTCCTCCTTCCTCACACCCCAAATTGGGGATTCCTGATGACCTTGGATTGGTGCACGCAACCATCCAACCATCCAACCATCCATGGACATTTAAAATCCACAATGAGCATTAAATTTTATTAAATTCTTTTCTGTGTTTAAGACATGACCATATGCCCTTCTCTTTACTCTTTTAGTCTGATGATCTACATAAAGAGATTTCCTGATATGAAATTATCTTTGCTCAGTTTACCATACATAATATACATGATAAAATATACATAATGTAATATACATAATGAATTTCTTAACATATGTATTGATTTAATTTAACAAATATGACAGTATATATTATAAATGTAATACCTAAATGCAATATTTAGATACTTAATGTATTCAATGATAATATGGTAGAATACATACAGTTCTCTTAATAATGAACCAGGCTTGCATAGTTTTCAAAACCAAATAAGCAGGTAAACCATATAAATCATATGGGGTGTGTGTATATATATATATATATATATATATATAGAGAGAGAGAGAGAGAGAGAGAGAGAGAGAGATTTTCTATAGAAATATATGTTTATAGTACTGTATTGAATAAATATATTTTATATTTCATATCTTAACTAATAAAAGTGTAATATTGAAATTAACCATTTCTCCGGGATGGGGTAAGCCACGCCCACCAGCCAATCAGAGCGACTGTATGCAAATTAGCCCAGACAACATGGCGGCCGCCACTCACGGACCTGAGTAAACGGCAGTTTCCATTGCAGCAGGAGTGAAAGTGAAACTGCCTCCGCTCCGCTTAAACTGGCTCTAACAAAACACACATTTGCAACAAAATAACAGTCATAGAATCCTCGGGAGCTGAAGGAAACAGCACGCCTAAGAGTAACATTGTCTCATTATAGACACCGTGAGGTGAAGCAGGGAAGAGGCTTCATTAGCCGGCTTAAAGGAACAGCATCAATTATAGAAGATAAATAAACCCCAGACACCTGCATCCAGCCATTCTTGCTGGGACATTGGGTCAATGGGAGCTGTGGGCAGCCTTAAAGCCTGAAAGCGCCAATCAGCCCCGCTGGCCACAATCCATGGGGTGAGGGACATTCCTGGGGGGCTTGGCCAGCCTGGAGACAGCCATCAGCCCCTCACCCAGGCTGGTCAGGACCCCGAGGGGTCCCAGACTGTGAAAGGGCACAGGCGGGACTGAGGGACCTCCCGAGTGCACAAAGTGGCTGCAGGGTGGAACAGCGCAGGACCCAGGACCCATGAGTGGGAAAGAGGTGGCAGGGTTGGCGGCCTGCTTGGCAGCTCCCCAGGCCCTTTGCGGGGCACTGGGAAGTAGGAAAGCAAGCTCTTGGGGGCTGGGGGCCTGCTTGGCAGCCCCCCAGGTCCCTTCCAGAGATCAGGGAGAAGGAAAAGGCTGGCCTGACCATGAGGCAGGTTTTTCTCTGCTTTCTGGTGGCTGGAGGAAGATGGGCAGTAGGCAAGCTTGGGAGGCAGGCAGCACCCAGCCCTGGCCACAGCTCAAAAAAGAGAACAACATGCAGGGGAGGGTAGGAGTCTGAGAGATCAACATAGAGGGGGTGCCTGCTCCAAGCCTGGGGGCAGGCCCCCAGCAGGTAGACACACACAGGAGGACTGCTCCGAGCCTCAGATGTGGCTGGGGGCAGGTCCCCAGTGGCGAGACACACACACACACACACACACACACACACACACACACACACACAGAAGGCGCCTGGCAGACTGGGGCCATCATAGGACATCCACTGAGGGGTTCCAGATTGTAAGAGGGGCAGGCTGGGCTGAGGGACCCCCATCCTTCCCCCCCCATGCACGAATTTTGTGCACCAGGCCCCTAGTATATATATATAATAGTACAATACTGACATACAGTTAGTAGTATTATATATAAGATTCT
>PVJC01046840.1:0-13144 GCA_004026665.1 Murina feae
AGAAACCTGCGTCCAGCCAGCCTTGCTGGGACGTTGGGCAATGGGAGCTGTGGGCAGCCTTAAAGCCCCTCACCCAGGCTGGTCAGGCACGCCAGCAGGTGGACATCCCCTGAGGGGTCCCAGACTGCGAGAGGGCACAAGCCAGGCTGAGGGACCTCCCGAGTGCACAGAGCGGCTGCAGGGCGGGACAGCGCAGGACCCAGGACCCATGAGTGGGAAAGAGGCGGCAGGGTTGGAGGGCACCGGGAAGCGGGTAAGAGGCGGCGGGGGGGTCTCGGCCTGCTTGGTGGCTGCCCAGGCCCTTTGTGGGGCACCGGGGAGCGGGAAAGCAAGGCTGCAGGGGCCGCGATCCTGCTTGGCAGCTCCCCAGACCCCTTGGCGGCACCGGGAAGGGGGAAAGGAAGGCAGCAGGGGACGGGTGAGTGGGAAAGAGTTGGCGGCCTGCTTGGTGGCTTCCCAGGTCCCTTCCGAGGATCAGGGAGCAGGAAAAGGCTGGCCTGACCACAAGGCGGAGTTTTCCCTGCTTTCTGGTGGCTGGAGGAAGATGGGCAGTAGGCAAGTTTGGGAGGCAGGCCGCACCTAGCCCTGGCCAAGCTCAAAAAAGAGAACAACATGCAGGGGAGGGGAAGAGTCTGAGAGATCAACATAGAGGGGGTGCCTGCTCCAAGCCTCCACGGTGTGCCTGGGGGCAGGTCTCCAGCAGGTAGACACACACAGGAGGACTGCTCCGAGCCTCAGATGCAGCTGGGGGCAGGTCCCCAGTGGCCACACACACACACACACACACACACACACACAGAAGGTGCCTGGCAGACTGGGGCCATCATAGGACATCCACTGAGGGGTCCCAGACTGTGAGAGGGCACAGGCCGGGCTGAGGGACTCCCTCCACCCTGAGTGCACAAATTTTTGTGCACTGGGCCCCTAGTAAAATATAAACGGAGTGACTAAAGAATGGACAATTATATACCCAAACATCTTTTCCCATGAGGATGGCAAGTGTGCATGCCTGTGCGTGCATATATGTGCTTGTGTGCATGTGTGTAATGTTGCTTATGCTTTAGATGCAAACCCGTGTGCTTCATCCATCATACTGGGTTCTTGACATAGTATCATTTTTCAGCATTAAAATTCCCATCACCTCCCAGAAGCGCTCCCTTTAGGATCCATTTCTGCTTGGCACAAACATTCCAGTGGGAATGATTGCATATGTCAAATTAATTTTCCCCCTTCCCAGGGAGAATGTCTGCCATGTAGGAAATAGGGAAATCCCTGGGCCTCTAGCCAAATGCAAGCTCAGATAGATGAGTCATGTCAGGCTTGGGTCAAGAATTGGCCTAGATAACCCATAGAGCGTGCACCTGGATACTTTGGCTACTCTTCCCAGCATGCTTTGCGACTGTTCTTAGGTAACAGGAAAACTTGAGGCTGGATAGAGATGGCTGCATGTAAGGCTTGGGTCTTTTCAGAATTGGCTGTTTTACCACTCCATTTCTATGTCCCATTTTTCTGTTGCTGCTTATTTATAAGGTTGCAGAAGCCTCTGGAAGCAAATGGAGAAGATGCTGACTGTTCTTCTCCACCTGCCTGCGATGAAAGCTTCAGAAAGCACTGGGTTGTTTTCCTATTAGCTCCAGTGCTGATGCTTCCCTGCAGGCTTTGGTGGACTCTGAGAATGGACCTTCAGGCCTTTCCCTAGCAAGTAGCCCCTAGTTTCATGATGCCCAGACAGTTAGCCTTAACACATTGTGCCTGACTCCAGACCAGGAACATTCAGACTGTATTTCTTACAGTTGGAATCATTGGTCAGCTGACTTGTGTACAGCAGGGTGGTTTAGGTTGTATTGTTCACTGATGAACTAATTTGTATCTTGGCAATAGAAGCTTTGTGAGATGTGTGATGGAGTCTTCCTGAGAATGGTTATGTATTTTCCCCCTATAACTGGGAGTTCTGGAAGTCCTGATTAGCATTTACTAACTTTAAGTTCAACTTTGTGGGTTATGATTATCAGTAGTTCCAACCAAAGTTTCTCTAGGAGCTTATTGTCTATAGTCTAGTTGAATTTAGCTCTTTAATTAGTGGGGTTATGGCAAATATCTTAGCTCATTCAGCCTTTAGGACCTTTGGAACTTTAAGAAGAAGGTTGATGAATTCCTCATCCTGAAGGGTAAAATGCAAAATGTTCACATTATCTGGTATAACAATTACTTTTGGGGTGAGAACATTTGGATTCCATTGGCCAAAAACTTTTATATAAGTCGGTAACAGAAATGATATTTAGCATTTCCCAACAGAGTCTGGAAGGCATCACTTCTAGCAGAGGGCACACTTGATTATATAATTTAATTCTTTGCAGTTCTCACAGAATCCGACTGTAATATCTGGTTTTTGAACCAGGATAAGTGGACTGCACGGTTCACAGAAGTCTGCTAACTGTTGTTAGCCAGAATGTTTCCTCTTCCCTGTCCCTGATGTCACCCATGTCTCTTGAATCCAAAAGGAGGTCATCTAATTTCTTCTCTCTACCCTGGCCCAGTTTCCAAGCTCTGGCAGCCATTTACTCTGTTCTACCTAGTTTGTTTTGAAGTATTTATTTGATTTGTTAAGCATAGGGGTAATTCTCTGAAACTTTTTTCCAGCTTTCCTTCCCCCTCCCCCAATTATTCCATGTAGCATTATGTTAGGTGTTAAATAAGCATATTAGGTTTTAGTTTTCCCTATGAGAAAGACCAAGGCAGTTAGCTCCCTAGATGAGGTCCTCTCTGACAGACCTGTGGCTGAAATGTGTCATAATGTGCTACCTTAGGCTTCCCAGAGATCCCAGGCCCATAGAACCCTAAGTTTGCCAGAACCTGATGACAGAAGTGACAAGAAATCCAACCCTGAATCTCTTTAAAGTAGAGCAGAAGGGCAATCCCTTTAGGACTCTGTCAAGCACCCCAGAGGGAGGAGGTGGTGCCATTTTTCCCCACGCTAAGACGTTTCTTCAATTCTTATACATTTAAATGGCTGTGCATTGAGGTACATGTTTTATTCATTCCTTCCAGGACCCTCAATATGGGCACTCCTGAGGCTTTGCTGGGTGGAACTTTTCCATTTCTGGGCTGTTGGATTCAGTTTGATCTCCCCATATAGTAGCTTCAATAGCCAGAGCCTTGCTAATTCCTCAACAGCCTTAGTGGAGGTTAAAAACAAAGGAGGCAATTTATCTCTTCAGGTGTCAGGACTTTTAACCCTGTGTTTGTCATCCTATCCTTCTGGGTTGACTTTTATGTGTGTGCTGTAGTTGGGGCTGGATTTTCCAGGCACTGCTCAACCCTTAGAAGGAAACTTGTATATGATTGTCTTTTTTTGTGTGTGTATGGGTGGGGGACTTCCCAATAATGTGATCAGTGGAAGTCTGCCCTGCTTTGGATGTCAGTAGAGACCTTCTCTACTCAGCCATGGCTGCAGTGTGGAGCAAGGGGGCACATTTCCCGTCTGGAGTTGGGAGCCCTGTGTCCTGCGCTGAGCTCTGTGCTGGCCTCTGTGATCTTGGGCAGGTCACCACACCTCTCTGGGCCTGAGTTCCTTCACTGTAAACTTTACGGTGTAAAGTGAAGGTGCTGAAATGAATGATTGCTGAAGTTCCTTCAATCTCTAAGTCATTTAAAAAGTCTATGGGGTCTCCTTGAGAATGTACTTAGGAGAAGGTCCTCCTCTGCATATCTCAACTCACTGGGAGAAAATGCGTTAGGGTGGGGGGTATCCCTTTTCTCACACATGATACAAAATTGCCACGGATTGATATCTGTCACCAGCCATTAGAAATCCAGCAATGACAAACCCCTAGTCCTGCCGGTCTCTGGGTGAGCTGCCCAGGATAAATTCTGAGCCAGTTGCTGTATCCTTAGTTCTTACTTTTATAGGACCTGCCAAATATTTACGAGCTTCCCAAGAAAGTGCAGTCAATAATTTTGGGGTAGCCATAATCTCTATATAACAACTACTCTTAAACACGATTTGTTTTCTCTCCTGGTCTGTAAAGAAGATTTTTGAAAGGAGAAAAGTTTTGTTTGAATTTTCTCAGAGCCTCCAACTTCTTTAAATTGGATATTTGGCAAATCTTTTCCCCCAGAGATATTCGTCTTGGCTAGACCTGCCAGATCTTTTCTTTCCCGATTAGAGGGCGTTTTAACTTTCATTGATTTATCCTTTACCACATTTGGCTTAGTGAAGAGCTGGCGGGGAGAGTGACCCTCAGAGTGCTTCTCCTTGTGGAGACTAAACCTCCAGGACTATATCCTGTTCTGTTTCTTAGACCCTCCCCCACCTCATTCCCTCTTGTGCCACTCTGTCTTCAGATATGAGTATTCTTTTGGAAGCTGGGCAGAGGACGAGAAACCGGGATTAAGGAAACACAAGCAAGGTTTACAGGCTAGGGAGTTCTTAAAGTTTACAGTATGACAAAGAGTGAAAACAAGAAAGGGAAGCCAGGTCAGAGTGCACCCCAAAGCCAGAATTCGGATAGCAAGGGGCCAGGGACAAGTAAGGTAGATAAAGGCCAAGAGGGTAAAGTGGGCAAAGGTCAGTCAAGGAAAGCAATGAAAGGTCCATTCAACACCCAGGGTATCTGCAGAAACTAAATAAGGGGCAGCAGGAGAGAGGGACCGGAAGTGAGTCCTACAGCAGTCCTCGTTGATGGGCCCTGTCCCCTGCATATGCAGGCTCCAACCCCTAAGCAGGAGGAGCCTGATCTTGATGTCGTCAGTTGATGTCCCCATACCTCTCTATGGATCAAGTCATCTCATGAGGCTCGGTCATTTCTGCTGCTGCTGAGCCCTCTGTCTTCTCCCATTAAATAAACCTGCCAAGCATCCAGGCTTGTTCCCTAAGCCTAGGGGGTTACAATTTGAAGGTTCAAGCTATCTAACTATATTAAGAAAGTGAGATGCTGGGCCTCTAAATTTCCCCTAGAGGCGCTTCATGTATGTAATTTGCACCTTCAGACAGAGTGACTTTCTTTCCCTGTCTCTTTCCACATCTTTGTGTCCCCAAGTTCATGGGTGGGGCTAGTTAATTTTAGTAGGTGGGCCAGATGCTCTTTCTGGTCACAAGCAAAACAGGTTGTAACCTAACAACCTTATTGTTTTTGCACCCAAACTCTCCTCTCAGTTATTTCTTCTTCCATCTCAAGCTTGAAAGTTTTGAAGAGACACATCTCCCTATGGTGCCAAAGAGCATCAGGCTTATCTGTGGTCTGCCTTTGGCACCGCAGGCGTCAAGCCTTGACCTGCAATTGGATTTTTCTGTTAATCCTTACTGGAATTAAACCAGCCCAGTAAAATCAACGAGTTTCCCTCTTGTCTCTGTCTTTTCATCCTTCACCCATTGAGTTAACATTTTCTTCAACTGTCTGCAAATTAGAACATTCATCCTCCAGGCTGAAGATGAAAGGGTTTACATTTATTATGTGTTGTGTTTTTTTTAACATCCATGGTAATGTTTGATATTTGACAGTGGCTTCTTTAAATGTAATGTGAGAAACATCACTGTGTCAGTTGTTGGTTTATACTTGATGGAATGAAGCTCCTGTTCCACTGGGTATATGCTCCTCACAATCCTTGTTCTTTTCTCCCTTGTATAAAATACAAGGACTGTGTAGTGCAGAGGTTCCCAAACTTTGTTGGCTCACAGTGCCTTAATGTCTCACTAATTTTCCATGGTGCCCTTAGGCCAAAGAAAACATGTAATAGATCTGCTCATTAAGTAGATAGTTCCAAAAAACGTAATAAGTAATTAGTCCTAACAATGTAGTAGCCATTTGAAAAAAATAATACACATAAATTGAAATAAAAGTATATTAGTTTCATTCTTTTTTAAAAAATATATTTTATTGATTTTTTTACAGAGAGGAAAAGAGAGTGATAGAGAGTTAGAAACATTAATGAGAAACATTGATCAACTGCCTCCTGCACACTCCCCACTGGGGATGTGCCCACGACCAAGGTACATGCCCTTAACTGGAATCGAACCTGGACCCTTGAGTCCGAAGGCTGACGCTCTATCCACTGAGCCAAACCAGTCAGGGCTAGTTTCATTCTTAAATAACCATGTGACTTACAACTGAGATGTATGTGACTGTTGGGCATGGCACAACTTCTCAGACCTTGGAATCAGATTGGATATTGCTTCCTGTTCCACATGGATTTTTCTGTGCTATGCTTTCTTTTTTATCATAGCAACTGTCCCAAATCCTGTTTTGTAAAGATATGATGTCATTGAAAGGGATGAAGTGTGATTTCATGCTGAAGCTGAGAACTATCTAGTACTACTAGGTCATGTGGTGTCTGACAGAGGTCAAGCATTATAATTTACTTTCCTCAAAAATTTAAACATCCTGTGGATACCCTACAAATTTGCTGTGGTGCCTGAGAGTACCTGAGGTACAGAGTTGGGGAACTAGGGGGATTTGGGAAATCTTTTCTGGGGGTGATTTTTGTGCTTTTTATCTCCTCAGCCTAGTTGCCATTCTTTAGGTTGCCAGACATCTCCTGAGAATTCCCTAGCTTCCAGGTTTCCTTGATTCTTAAGGGACCCTTCTTTCCACTCTCCATTGAGGCCGACTGATACTTATTAGAACTTGTATTAGGAGTTCCTTTCATGAGAAAGGGCTAGTTCTAACTCTCTCAACATGAGATGAGGGAGAGGTGAAAGTGGCACAAAGTAGGGGATTTGAGGTAGGGCAGGGGGGTGGGGTAAGTTCCATAATTTACAGGGCCCAGCGTTAAATGAACATGCAAGCCTTTTGTTCAAAAGCAGGAAAAAGGTGTTAAAAATATAAAGCTTTTTCTTTCTCTCATGGTCTCTTGACTTGTCATGGTGTTTCTAATTTGCTAATTAATGATGTGCTCCCTTAGCAAAGGATACCTGGGGGGACCAGTGCTCACCCTCACCAGTGCTGGCCTCCCTCTTGTGATTTGGTGCGCATGACTTGTGGACTGCCGGGGTCCCCTTTGCCAGCTGCAGGACTGAGCCCTGGCAGGGGCCGATAAGTTGAGCCAGGTGTCTACCCTTTTCATGGGCTCACTGCCTGAACCCAGAGTAGATGGGCAACCCCTAAGGATATTGCAAGCAAGGAACATGCTGGCTATCTAGACTGCAGATTTGCTCTTGCTAAGTGGCCCATTGAGCATGCTGTGGTGTCACCAGCCTAGGGGAGGGGTGGCTGCCTTCATCCCCTGTTTTGAGCTGTTGTGATGTGTGTGTGCCTGACCTTGCACTCCACCTCTAGCCATATGAGTTTCCAAATATGGGGACAGGAATAGAGAACTGGGCAAGGCCTGATTCCCATGTGGTGGGAGGATAAGAGGCTGGAGGTGGACGGTGCATAAATTTAAGCCCCAAGCCTCTGGCACATGCTCTATTTTCCCCCTCAGATTTCACTTCAAAGATTAAATTAAGAATTTTCAGAGAGTGACTACAGAGCATTAAATTCCAAGCACAGGGCCTTCTCAGGTTTAGGCTCTGTGTACTGTGAAACCATGAAGCTGGGCCTACTGATGATACTGGGGTGGCTAAGGGGTGGGTGACAGGTACCCAGACATGGCTGACTGACCACACTTGCCCTGTCACAGGTCATGTTGCCTGCACTCCAGATGTCCCAAGATGAATGGAAAAGACGGAGCTAGTAACTTTTGCATATCCCTCTTTTCTCCAGAAGAGGCCTATAAGCCTCAGGGAGGCAGGCACAGTAGACAATTCTACCCTGTGACTGATCAAGCTGAATTCCTTCGTAGATGAGGAATTCACTAAACTGTGGTTCATTGACTGTGTTCACATCTCTGGAAGTAGTTATAGCCAGTTTGTATTGAATGCCCATGTTTCATGCATCATGCTAAATGCTTTACCTGTAGTAACTCATTTCATTTTCATAATCACCCTATTTTACTGAAGAGGAAACTCAGGTTAAATGACTTGCTCCAAATTCCACAGTATGGAAGTGAAGGAGCCAAGTTTTGTAGCCAAGGAAGTATGTTTCCAGAGTCCACCTCTGAGCCGAGCCAGGGTGCAATTCTCTTTCTGGGTGTAATCCAGCTTTTGTTCATAATAATGGTGCTTAAGTACGTCTTTATTTCCTAATTCCAAACAAAACCTTTTGTTTGATTCTACATGTATTTCCTGTCAAGGACATTTATTTTTAATTTGAGTTTCTTCAAAATGAAGTGGTGTCCTAATTTTCTAAATATGTTTTCAAGAAAAGCACATGGCAATATCTTTTTTTAAAAATCTTTTTTCCCCCTTTAATGATTAAGATATTACAAATGTGACCTTATCCCCCCAGTGTCCTCTCATCCCTCCACTCCTGCCCTCATCCTCACCCCCTGCATATAAGCATAAGTGATGGATGTGGCAATATCTTTTTTAATCCCCAATTTTTATCATCCCATCATACTTTTCAGCAGGGGTATTTCAGTGACAGAGCTGAAGTTGGAGGTGTGGAAGTCCTCCTTTGTTCTGGGCTCCACCCCTGCTGGCTGTCAACAGGTGATTAGTGGCCCAAATCTGAGTCAGCAATGCAGTTAAGTCCACTCACTTCACACAGTGCGGCCAAGGAAACCGGGGTACACTGCTCTCTGCAGCACAAGTGCTCATTGTTAAGAAATAGAGCGTTTGTTTCCAACAACAGGAGAGCAGTTATTTTACTTTCTAAAGCCTTGCTGCTCAGAGGGAGGGTCATGAACCTGCAGCTTCAGCATCACCTGCAGCTTTTTAGAAACACAGGGTCTCAGGCCCCCCAGACTTGCTGAATCACATTCTGCAGGGTAAAAAGAGCTTCAGTTAATTTATTTGCACGTTAAGACACGTTACAATTTTGGGAAATAACCATTTTAAGTTAGTGTGTGTGCATATTCTGTTTACTTCCATGGAAAAAAGATATCCTTTGTCACCTATGTTCTTGTGTGGTCTTGGGTACATCTCCTCTGAGCTTCAGTGTTTCTTTGTCAGATGGATAAGTGAGACCACATAATCTCTGCGGTCTATTCTGGTTCTATGGTTTTAGTAGAAATCCTTGTGCAACAGAGCTTTGTAACAGTTTATTGCTTCTATTTAAAGCCACCTTTGGGCATTTACACATTTTTAGCTCTGTCTGCTTTATCCTGTACTCAACTGCTAAAACTCAATCTTTCCTAGAATGTGACTTATCACTATTTATATCAGAGTCACTGGGGACATTATGAAAATGCAGATTCCTTGGTCCTAGCTTAGACTTCCTGAACTAAAGTCTCTGGGGGTGGGTCCTAGAAATCCACATCTTTAACATCTGGTGCCAATGTAGGTGTTAACACTTTCCTGCTACTTTCCAAATACAGAGGTATCTGCTGGTTCTCTTCTCTCTTCTCTTCTCTTTCTTTTTAAAATATTACACACACTTCCTTGGTGCCTTAGGAAAATGGAGGCACAATGGAAGAAAGGAGGATGAGGGGAAAGAGAGCTAATTTGGAGCTGGATGACATTGGATGTGTAGTGATAGCAGGTGATTAAAATGCAATTGCCTGGAAAACATTTGAAGCCGTGGGGCTTAAGTACATAGGACAGGAAAGCGTTGAGCTTTGGATTGGGGGGTGCCTGATGTAGGTTTGGCAACCAGTGACTTTTGGGCAGTGAGAAATGTAAAGGAAAAAGAATGCCGCACATTTAAGTGCAAGAAGCGAAAGGCAGCGGATTCTCCCAAGAATGGGAGTGAATAAAGAATGTGGGGAGAGAGCTCACAGGTGAGTTCAGGGTTCTATTTTGAGGGAAGCTCCGAGTTAGAGAGTAGGACGGAAAGAGGAGTTCATGAGGCATCCAAGCAGAGTCGGTGAGGCAGAGGAGAACCAGGACAGCCCAAGGTGAGGACACCAGGAGAGAAGAGTGTGGATGTGGTTACCAGTCAAGCACTAGAGGCCAGTCGGTCTGTCCCCAGAAAGACTCACTCATGCATTTGGAATGAGGGCTCAATGTCTTTGGTAGCCAGATTTTATGTGATTTAAGAGGGCAGTGAGAAGAGAAGCAGAGGAGCGGAGACAATGGGGTCAGGGACTGGGTGATGGCATTGCTGGCTTTTTTGTAGGGGAGGGGAGCCACTAAGACATTTTGATGGTGGACTTATCCAGGGTACAGAGGTGGTGGTCTGGCCTCCTTAGGACCTTGGTGCAGGCATAGTGCTTATATGGTAGTGTCTGAAGTTGCCAGTTCGGGAAGGAAGGGATGTGGGTGTGATGGGGGAAGATGGTTGGTAAAGACACAAATATTCTCGGCCAGTTGGCAAACATTGGGAGCCGTAAGCTAGAGGCAAACAGATGTCAGTATTTAGAACAAGATGTTTGGACATTTTGGAAGCAAGAAAGCCCTTCTCTCCACTCACTTCCAAGATGGATTGGTAATTTTCTTCCTTGCTTGAACTCTGTCAGCTACTTAACATAATTCAAACACACTGTAGCTGTACTTGGCAGATGGTCAACTTCTCTAGGGAACTCAGATCATGGACACCATCAGGGCAGCTCAACAAGCATTTCTCCAGGGTGTGCCATCTGTGAAGTTCTGACTTTGAGGTAGTGAGGATCGCAAAAGGATGGGCCGACCCTTTAGGAGTCACGGTGTCAAAAGATTGATGTACAAAAGTAATAAGAGGCAGACTTACACTCTCCATATACATAGACACAGGTTTTCTGAAATGTGGTGTTTTCCAGTTACCTTATCAGGTGAGCTACTTGAGAAGCAGTTGGGGATCTTTTATCTCTTAAGTAAAGAAAAAACAAACACACTCTAGTGCTGTTAGCACACAGAAGGCGGTTTTGGGAGAAGTACTAGAATTCAGTGCCCGTGGACCAATTCTTGTTAACTGACTGATATATGACAGACCCTGTGTTAAGGGTGCAGAGATAAATAAGACATGGTTTTGGCCTCAGGAGCTTAGAGTGCAGTGGAGGAGACAAGCAAAGAAACAGGTAATTATAGCTTCGTGCAGACACATCCTGCAGTCAGATCATCCCTGGATGCTAAGAAAACTTAGACGAAGGCACCAAAGTTAGGAGGGGATTTTAAGTCTTAAAGAACAAGCAGGAGTTTAAACTGCTGAGAGATGGAAAGACACTTTTTTTTAAATCAGTGAATGAAATGATGAGATTCCTCTGGCAGCCCTTTAGAGGCAGGACATCTGGTTTTGGTATTTAGAGGTGTGTTAGAGACTTGGATGATGCCTTCTTCCTCCATTTCTCTCTTCACCATCTTTCTCCTTCATCAAAGAGGTTTGAAGCAAGAGAAAAAGTGACAGTAATGACGATCCCTTTTCTTGTCAGCCCCCCACCACACATACTGTCCACCCAGGGGATGGGTGAAAATCTAAAGCTTTGTGAGAGGGTGCCCAACGATGATATCTGACTGGTGTATGAGCTGATTAGCTGGGCACTCAGGAAAAGAGCGTGGTGTGTATATTTAACACTGCTTTTGGTTTGGGGTCCAGAATCCCGAAGGTGACTCTGTGACTGGGAATGACCCAGCCTTGCTTTTCCTTCCCATCTGACATCGCTTGAGCTATACCACATTGTTTTCAGAACAAGTGTCCCCAAAACAAAGACACAGAGAAAATTTGACAATTTCCTCCCTCTGGTGGACACTCTGTACTCCAGAGAGACCTCCTTTCCTCTGTTCAGGAGTCCCTCACCTCCCTTTTCCCTCTTAGCAGCTCACAGAGGACACAGCAGAAGTACGCTCTGTGCATGCTGTCTACTCTGTCTCTTACATGGTGATGGCTGCAGTGGGGCAGTAGCTAAATTGGGGAGGTGGTTCTTTTCTATCAGGAAAGAATTGGTTTGCACTAGATTTACACAAGAACTGGATGGAAGGGGAACTGGAAGAGAGGGAAGGTTTTTCATTTTTAAGAACAGATAGCATAATGGCGATGGGGTGGGTACAGCATGTGAACTAAAAGTGGAACAATTCAGACAAGGTGAGACCAGCCATGTGCGAGGAGTACATGCAATCACATGAAGAGTTTTGTGGCGATGGTTGGGGAAATTTGAATATGACTGGTTCTTACACAATAAATATTAAGGAATTATTATTAATTTTATTAGGTGTGATAATGGTTTTGTGGATAAGAAAATGCCCTCATATTTAAGAGATGCATCTAAACGAATAAAAGTGTAATATTAAAATTAACCGTTTCTTCGGGACGGCCTAAGCCACACCCACCAGCCAATCAGAGTGACTGTATGCAAATTAGCCCAGCCAAGATGGCGGAGGCCGCAGCCCTGGGCTCCGCCATCTTGGGAGCCTGGGTCCTGGGAAGGTATCTGGCGCCCTGGGCCGCCAGATGCCTTCCCCGGTGGAGAAGGTATCGGGGAAGCGGGGACCAGCCTGGCGGGACCCGTTGCCCCCTGCTGGGAGGCCGATTGGGGCCCGAACGGCCTCCCAGAGCAAGCAGGGCAAGCGGGACCCCGCAAGCCCCCTGCTGCGAGGCCGATCGGGGCCCCAACGGCCTCCCGGGGCAAGCGGGGCAAGCGTGGTCCCGCAAGCCCCCTGCTGCGAGGCCGATCGGGGCCCCAACGGCCTCCCGGGGCAAGCGGGGCAAGCGGGGTCCCGCAAGCCCCCTGCTGCGAGGCCGATCGGGGCCCCAACGGCCTCCCGGGGCAAGCGGGGCAAGCGGGGTCCCGCAAGCCCCCTGCTGCGAGGCCGATCGGGGCTCGAACGGCCTCCCGGGGCAAGCGGGGCAAGTGGGGTCCCGCAAGCCCCCTGCTGGGAGGCCGATCGGGGCCGGAACGGCCTCCCGGGGCAAGCGGGACCCCGCAAGCCCCCTCCTGGGAGGCCGATCTGGTGGCCAGCAACACTGGAATGGCCTCCCAGGCGGAGAAGCCTGGGGGGTGGGGGGACCCCATGCCCGCTCCTGGGAAGCCTATGGGGTGGCCAGCGCCACTCCATTTCTTCCCAGGCAATGGCCCAGAGGGTCAGTGGGAGCTGTGGCCAGCCTGAAAACTGCCCTTGGCCCCTCATCCAGGCTTGCCACACCCTCTGGGGTGAGGATCTCCACTGGGGTGCTTGACCAGCCTGCAAACAGACATTGGCCCCTCACCCAGGCTGGCCAGGCACACCAGCAGGTGGCCATCCCCAGAGGGGTCCCAA